>OU862924.1:40173912-40261412 GCA_917880885.1 Limnephilus marmoratus | reverse complement strand
TTTTTGACAGCTTTTACAAAGCTTGGAGAAGAATAATTAAATTTTCTTAATATTACTTACCAAAACAGGTACGCCCACGCGTTGTAAAGCTTTGTAGGTGAGCCTTTTAATCTTGAAGTCAAAATGTCGCAATATGATAAATACCGGAGAAGATTTTTTTAGCTATTTTTCTTTAACCCCTCAGGCTAATTTGTTCGCTTTTCGGAACAACTCATATAAGTCTCATAGAAATCGTTGTGCCTTCCTTACTTTTATAGTGAGAAATATGATATAAACGGTGTTAGAAAGAAAACAACATCACGCTTTATTTAATTATTTTTAAAATTGACGACAAAAAAGTCAAATGTACCTACACTTTATGGAACCAAAGTTTCGGATCGCCAATTGAAAAAAAAAGATATTTTGGCAATTTTTTAAAATTATTTTTACATGGAACGACAAAAAAATGAGTTGACGATAGTGTTATAATATCTAAATTTTTCTACTAAAATATGTGCGTGTTTTATTTATTTTTTGTTATCAGTAATTTTAGTCAGAAAAAACGTAAGGTGAGCCATTTTAACATTTTTTTATATTTGCGTGCAAAAATTTTATGCATTAAAAAATGTGTTCAGAAATATTCCATTTATTTGGTTTTATTGCACAGCGGAAATATTTTGGCACTCTGAAAGAATCTGGTCGAGGCTTGAGGGGTTAAGAAATTAAGAATCTGCCCACTTTTTTTTACGTTATCTCTACACAGAATGTTCTGAGGGAAAGAATCAGTCAGGGCCTATAACATCTTTGGGAATGCTGTGTGGAGAGTGTTTTAAGGAAAAGGAAGAAGAAGAAGTTCTGGCAAGGAAAAAGGTATGAGAGGTGGGTAGGAATTTGGGGATCAATGAGTTTAAATCCATCTCTCCCACTGCGGTGCAAGACGATGGGTCGAGAAAGTCCGGCTGAAGAGATCAAAAGGTCTCCCTCGACCAGTCTCTCAGACACACTGAACCCCAGATTCCTACCCATCACTCATACCCTTTCCCTTCCCAGAACCTCCTCTCCTTCCTTTCCTAAAAATACCCTCCACACAGCATCCCCAAAGATTACATAGGCCCTGAGGGGAATTATTTTCCTCAGGGCCTTCTGTGTGGAGCAATGTAAAAAAAACCAAATCTAAAAAAATGTTAAAAAAATCGACTTCGAATATTCAAGCACAGTAGTATGTCGATAATAATTGTAATAAAATGTGACATAACTTGGGAGGTGGACATGGGTACCGCCGCCTTGAGAACCACTTATCGGAAAACCAACACCTCTGCCATAAGGCGCCCCCAAGTGTTTCGCTAAGTTTGGTGACTTAGCAGAGGTGCCCGGTTTCATGGGGTGCAATTTATCTGCATCTTGGCGGCAGATGCGTTTCCCCACCAACTGCGTGGCAGACCATGCGGGAGAGACTGGTTAAAAAAGAATTTTTGACATATTCAACAGGACCCTCTCGGAACTTCGCCTTGCACCGCGGTAGGAGAGATAGATTCGTTGAACACACTGACCACCAGATTACTACCCACCCCTCATACTATTTCCTTCCCCGCACTTTCTTTCCTTGCTTTCCTAATGTTTCAGCTAGCGGCATGATAATTACAGCAAAGTTTGTTTATGCATTGACAATGATAATATTGTATAGTAGGTACTGGGATTTACTCACAGGAGAGTCTGGAAATGGTATCTTCCGAACACTTTGCACTTGGTATTAACTTGTTCCAGTGAACAATTGCGATGCGAATCTTAGTATTAATAAAACTAAATTGAATTGTATTAACTTTCACGTGAATCGTAAATGATCAGCGTTGGCGCGAAATATTCATCCGGCTTGTACACTGCGTATCTCGGAACTCACCGGTCGGTAGGCGGGAGGGGAAGAGCGGCAGACAGGATGGCACAATAATTATCACGGAAACAATATTCTGGTTCGAAAATACACGCACAATACATCGCTGAACGCAGCCAAATTCTAATTGGCGCTAACACCTAAGAACACCCTCAGCACAGCATCCCCAAAGATGACTCAGGCCTTGATGGGAATCATTTTCCTCAGGGCCCTCTATGTGGAGCTAATGTAAAAAACAGTGAAATTCCAAGCACAAAATATTTTGTTAGATTCCTTCGTTTCCCAAAGAAATAAGATCACGTAAAAACTTTAGTTCATTTTTTCGTCGTCACATATTTAATTTATTTAATTTTTCTCCTCGATATGTAGTCAGAATTAGGTATTCGAGGTAGGTAGGTAATAGTATAAAGTTATAAAGTATTCAGTTGCCTTGCTCAGGCAATCCCAGAGTGGTGTTAACTGTAACGGCACGCCATTTGTTCCCAGGCACAGAAAGGTAGAGGCACCATGAATTATATCTCAAATCATTCTCCAGACGAAACGAATGTAATTGAAAAGCCTTAGAATTATATTCGCAAAACTAGAGCCTTAAATTTATTCGCAAACTATTGAAACATTAATATCAAACTCAAGGAACGATATTTTTCGGTAGCTCTACTGTGATACTGGTTCATTTCAGAGAGAAATAATCTAAATAATTGAGAACGGTTCGCGATAAAACAATTAGGAACCTCATTAAATTATATTCACCGAAATATTTTGAATTTTGGTTACGAAGAGATAATTTTATAACTTTTAACAGAAAACTAATATTTTCGTTTTCCTGGAGAAAATTACTAAAAATACATTTATCGCGTTTATATTACGCTTAAAATATCAAGAATTTTTAATGAAACTCCGTCTTGTTAATGTTCATCTTCAGCAATTAGTTTATTACCAAGAGCGTATAATTACGAAGTTTGGATGAAATGTTTTAATATTTATTTTACCCGGAGGATATAACAGTGGCAATCACTAAATACTTTGTTTATACATTATACAAATAGTAAAAGTGTTTGACAGTCGATAAATACTAATAATTACATAACACCGAACTTACAACTTATTGTTTTTTTTACCTTCACGTTGTAATTTAAGTACTTATAATATAATATAGCATTAAAAAATGTACACTACTCTTCCAGACACATTGCTAATACTTCCATGCAAGAGTGGTATTAAGATATTTGAACATGAACATGTACACAAATTATATTTTATATGCTAAATAAAAAATAAAAAATAAAATAGATAAAAAAAATAGATTCAGAAAAAGTGTAGCGAAAAAATTAGTTCGCCTTAGTAAATATATATACCTACATGTATTTTATATGTACGTAATTTTTTTAAGTGAATAAAATTATGGTCTTCGTTGTTGAGGTATTTAATTTTATGTGTTTATAAATTTATTTTTTCTTCACAATTTCATAATCCTATTTATAATATTAGAGCGAATGAACGAAGAAAGTAGTGTAAGAAGAATATACGACGCGAATGTGAATGGTAGAAGAAGTCGGGGACGCCCGAGGAAGACATGGCACGATCAAGTGAATCAAATACTTGAGTCGGGCCATGTCAAAAGTCAGAATAATAGAAGAGAATGTATGAGACGATGTATGAATGTGAGTGAGGCAAAGAATGTGTGCCAAGACCGGGTTGTTTGGCGGTCCGTCCTCTCTGCCTACCCCTGCGGGGAAACGGCGTGATGGTTAGTTAGTTAGTTAGTTATAAAGGCGAAAGTTTGAATGGACTTCAAAATTTTCACGCAAAAAATACTGAATGGACTTTAAAAATTCTTTCACTGAAAGCTACATTATTTGCGAGTAATATAGGCTGTATAATATATTGGTAAGCTCGGGCGTTATGAAATTATTTATTATACGTTTATTTTCCAGATAAAAAGCAAAGCATTGCTTGGTAACTGTAAGTGAGTATTTGAGGTGCGCTGTCATTTTGTTATTGGGAGAGAGGGGGAGAGGGGAGAGAGGGGGGGAGTGAAGTGGGGATAAGGAAGGTGGAGGAGGCGGAGTGGGAACCCCCCTACTACTATGCGAGCGAAGCCGGGGGCAAAAGCTAGTTAGAAATAATATACTAGCATACATAGAATATTTGCGGCACCTTCCAGAGTGGTAGATACTTGTACCGCTCTAGTGAAAGACCACCATTCAGAATCGAAACGTTGCCGGAAAGGTCTTAAGTCGTGTCCAGACCAGATCTGAGTAGCCAGGTAAGTACTTCCCACTTTTCTCTCATTCTCCTCCTAGTCCGAATAAAACAAGCAATTATCAGGTTTTTCCAACCGATTCGGAAAATACCTTTAGCATGGTGAAATCGGCTCGGTCCCAAATAAGTAAACAAAAAAATTAACGGCACTATTTCAGTATTTCAGCTTCATGTTTTTTTTCAGCATTGCTGTGAATCTACTGCGGTATATACTGTGGGCCATAGAGTAGTCATAAATATTTACATTTCACTGATATTAGAAAAACACTTGTTTATGGATGGGTATTGCCATATTGGGACATAATATTATAAATAATTTAAACAGTTATACAAAAAACAATTAACGGATGTCCCTGACCCGTGTTGTTAATTTATATTCCCTCCCCCTATAATATAATCCTCCCTATGAAATGGATATATCTCAGCGATACTTGTGAAGCTATAATTATAACATTTATACTTTTTCTTGTCAAAGTCAGAGGGGTCATCTGTCTGGGACTATTTTCAAATTGAGCAAAAAATCTAGACAAGAATACCACTTAAGAAATTGAATTAAATAACATCGCGCGGATTTATTATTATTTTTCACAAGAAAATCTGTCATATAAAGACGTACCTACACTTCAAAGAAATTCAAAATATATTAATAATTTTATGGTTATTTCCTTTTGGGGTATTATGCTGTGTTGCGCTACCTCCTCCTTTAGCCAACGTTTCGGACAGCGTTACAGTGTCCATCATCAGGGCAGATGTGTAAATTTTAAAGATGAAATGTGTGCTTAAGTACTTCGAAGCAATACCGTGTTGTCAGCACCGATCCACTGCGGGCTGGCATTACAGTATACTTCAAGATGGTTTTTTGCATTTAGCTTTGGTGTAGCCGTCAATTACCGGATACCATGAACTATTGAGCTTAGCTCCGTCGTCTCTATTAATATTAATAGGATTTTTATGAATTTCAATTGCCTCTGTAATTAAGCGTGCTCTATAGGTTTTGGGTCTTCCCAGGACTTCAGGAACAAATCCGAAGTAATGGCCGGTTTCAATTAAATGCTCGGCGATTGCTGATTTGTCAGAGTGGCCAAGTTTACATGCTCGAAAGTATTCCGATATCCTTTTGGAGATCGTCCGCTCTGTCTGGCCAACATAGACCTTATCACATCCGGAACAGCTGAGTTTATATACTCCATCTGTTTCCAGAGGAAACTTGGTCTTTGCAGACCTCAGTAGGTCTTGTATTTTGGTCGTGGTTCCGAAGACAGTCTTGATGCTTTCTTTCCTCAACAGTCTGGCAATTCTGTCTGTAACATTGTGAACATAAGGTAAGAAAGCACAGCCTTTAGACTCTTGTTCAATTCTGTCTTCGTTTGGTGTAGATTTGGCTCTTATTATTTGCCTTGTCTGCCTTGCCGGGTAACCGTTACGCTCCAGTGCATCGGTGAGCTTAGTAAGTTCCACTCCGATTTTTGTTTCTTCACATATTCTAGTCGCTCGGGTTACCAGCGTATGGATAAGTCCTCTCTTCTGCGCTGGGTGGTGATGCGAATCAGCATGTAGATACCGATTCGTATTGAGTTGGTTTCCTATACACTGTGTGTCCTAGGCTACCATCTTCTTTTTGCATCACTTCCACATCTAGAAAAGGCAGGATTTTGTGGTTATTTTCCAACTCCATTGTGAACTTAATTTTACTGTGAAGTGAGTTAAGATGGTCTAGGAATTCATTCAGTTTCTCTATTCCATGAGGCCAAATGGCGAAAACATCATCAACATAACGCCACCATACCTTTGGAACAGTGGAAGCTGTGTCAAGTGCCACTTCTTCAAACTTCTCCATAAAGAAGTTAGCTAGAACTGGCGACAACGGACTGCCCATCGCAACTCCTTCCACTTGCTCAAAAGCTCACCCTGAAATGCAAAATATCCTGTTTTGAGACAGTGTTCAAAAAGTTTGCAAATGTCTTCCTCATATATCTCCCTGAGCATTGTCATGGAGTCTTCTAGAGGCACATTCGTAAAAAGAGAAACTACGTCAAAACTGAAAAGAATATCCCTTTCATCAGTCTTAACCTTCTTAAGTTTACTGATCAGGTGTGTGGAATCCTTAATCCACGATTCAGTTTTTCCGGTTTGCATCTGCAGTAGTCTAGATAGGTATTGAGACAGTTTGTGTGTAGGTGCACCAATAGCACTGACAATCGGTCTCATTGGTATATCCTTTTTGTGAATTTTTAGAAGACCGTATAGGGCAGGAGTTCTGGAGGCTTTTACGAAAAGCCCAGATCGATCCTCTTTCCTAATACTGGAAGCTTTAACTAGCTCTCTTGTCTTCAAGTCAATCTTATTGGTGGGGTTATTTTTAATCTTCTTGTAAGTGCCGGCATCGCACAGGAGGTCTTCCATCTTTTTGATGTAGTCTACCGTATTAATCACCACAGTGGCATTACCTTTGTCGGCAGGCAGAACTAAGATTTCCTCATTGGCGCGTAATTCTTTTAAGGCCACAAACTCTCCTTTTGTGATGTTTGGGCGGGGTATTTTGGCCCTTTTCAAAATATGGCAAGTCTCTTGTCGTATATCTTCTGCTTGGGTCTCTGACATTTTATGGACTTTCATCATTGAATGTAGTGCTGTCTCTACACCACATACGATAGATTCCACAGGTATCTTTTTGGGGGCAACTGCATAGTTCATCCCCTTGGCAAGCACAGAAGTCGCCTGCGGGCTCAACGCAAGGGACGAAATGTTAATAACAACTTTATTTTGATCAAGCTGTTTTCGATCACCTTTTTTATCTTGGTTGAGCCTCTCGAATTTTTGTTTCTGTCTCGCATCTGTTGACTGCTTACATCTCTGTGCTTGTTGGTAAGTCATGTTGTCAACTTTCTTCCAATGTCATCGATCAGGATTGCACTCAGGTGCAGATGTAAATAGAAAAGGTCCCGAGATATTCCATCCAGTTCGCTGCGCATATTGTGGATTCTTTCCCTTAGTAGCGCTGCTTCTGCAGCGTTACTAAGGGAAATTGACGGCTACACCAAAGCTAAATGCAAAAAACCATATTGAAGTATACTGTAATGCCTGCCCGCAGTGGATTGGTGCTGGCGACACGGTATTGCTTCGAAGTACTTAAGCACACATTTCATCTCTAACATTTACACATCTGCCCTGATGATGTACACTGTAACGCTGTCCAAAACGTTGGCTAAAGGAGGAGGTAGCGCAACACGGCATAATACCCCAAAAGAAAATAACCATAAAATTTTAGGCCGTGAAAATCTAAAATCATATCTATATTAATAATGTTTGTATTAATTACCAGGGTATATAATTAAACAAATGAAAATTTAAAGGTTTAGAACATCTTCTCAGTCTTCCTCACTAGGAGATCGTGTGCTGAGGAGAACGTTTTTCGTAGAGGGTTTTCAGCGTCTTATACAATAATATAATTCGACTTGTAAAACCATCTATGTGAGAAATGTGGATATCCGACAAAGAATGCATGGCTGATGTACGCATAGTGAGTAAGATTTAGAAAGGGATCCTCAGATGGTTTGGGCATGTAGAGCGAATGAAAGTGTGAGAAGAATATATGACGCAAATGTGAATGGAAGAAAAAGTCGGTGACGCCCGAGGAAGACATGGTACGATCAAAAGAATCAGATACTTGAGTCGGGCCATGTCAAAAGTCAGAATAATAGAAGAGTATGTATAAGACGATGCATGAATGTGAGTGAAGCAAATAGTGTTGTGAGTGAGGCCAGACCGAGTTGTTGGGCGGTCCGTCCTCTCTGCCTACCCCTGCGGAGATACGGCGTGATGGTTAGTTAGATAGTTTAAAGTCATAACTTTTGTGATGACGTTTTTTTTAAATACTGGACAGTTTTTTATGATAAGGCAATCTGGACTTAATGCAGTTGTTCATAGATTCGATAATTGAATTTGTTCGACACTAGGATGGAGTTTGTTCTTTAACTTTACAGCAAAAAATGCATAGCTTCGTTCAAATGCACTTATATTTGGATTGTCTGTTTTGCACTATTTTTCTGATTATGGGAGCGTGTTTTGTTTGTGTAGTGTTTGCCTTCATCAGAAACCACCTTTCAACCAGATTGATAAATAAAATAAACAAACTCTTTTTTGTTATTAATTTTTGGGGTATTATGTCGTGTTGTGCTACCTCCTTCTTTAGCCAACGTTTCGGACAGCGTTGCAGTGTCCATCATCAGGGCAGATGTGTAATGGTTAGGGGTGATGTTGAAGTATATTGTAGCGCCAGCTCGTAGAGGAGTGGAGCTGGCGACACGGTATCGCTCCTAAGTAGATAAGTACAAACATCACCCCTAACTATTACACATCTGCCCTGATGATGGACACTGCAACGCTGTCCGAAACGTTGGCTAAAGAAGGAGGTAGCGCAACACGGCATAATACCCCAAAAACTAAAAACAAAAATATTTTTGGCCGTGAAAATCTAAAATCGTACAAAATAACAAACTTGTTGCGGTGTTACATCAACACCTCTGCCACAGGTCACCCTAAGTGGTGCGCTAAGTTTGGTGACTTAGCAGGGGTGCCAGGATTTACGCAATGAAGTTTGTCCAGATCTTGGCAGCAGATGCATCTGCCCACCTGCTGTGTGGATGTATTCACATCTATAAAAGCATAAATACATAAATATGTCAGTATAAATTCCTTCTGAAGGTAGTGATCGAATTCCAAAATATATTGAAATTTGACGATTATAGTATCATTACATATTATAAAATGAAGTCGCTCAAAATGTATGTGCGCATATATCTTTTAAACTACGCAACGGATTTTAATGCGGTTTCACCAATAGATTGAGTGATTCAAGGGGAAGGTTTATATGTAGGTATAATACATGCTTATTATGGTAGAGAAAAGCCGAGAAATTCAAAAATTCAATTCAGGCAGCGGGCAGATGGCAAGCGGGTAGTGTAGATTTTATGAATGTCGGCTAATGGCGTTGTGTTTCGTTAGCCACAGCAACGTGTGGCCGGGTCTGCTAGTTTATCATATAATCGACTTGATTTTTTTTCAGTGCCGAAAAAAAAACTCGAGGATTTATTTCAGTGCAGAAATTCTGGGGCTAACTACAATATGTATTCCTATTTGCCCAGATTACTAATGGAGGGAAACAATTCTACCAAGTCAGTGACTGGACATCTTCAATTTATCTTTAAACAAACATAAAATATGGTTACTAAGGCAGTTCAGTTATGAACAATAAATATCGTGTATTTCTTTTTATTCATAATGTAAAAGCTCCGAAAAAGGGCGTTAATAATAAATAAATTAACTAAGCAACAAAGGTTTCAAAAACTTGTTTTTCTACGATAAGTATCGATCCTAAAAGTTTCAGGGTTTTTAGTAAATTTCGAGTTTATATTAAGATTATTTATAAAGTTAGTAAGAGCAAAATATGGTCCGTACTTTCTGAATCAGTGATTTCAATTAAGTACACTGTTATTTGGAGAGATGTTGGTTCGACACTGACTCTGTTATTACATAACTTTTAATCTAAAAACTGATTCCGAACCGCGGAAAAACCCTATCTATATACATATCTAAATTTAGGTTTAAATAAGAAAAAAAAAGGATTTGTAATCAATTTTCTTTATTATAATTATACCAAATATTAAAAATCAACTATCATAGTACTTTTTCAGACTTATCATTTTGACATATTAAAAGTAACTAAATCTAACACTAGAACAAAAAACTTCTTTATCTACTAATTTAATATACGAACGTAAAAAAAACATTTTTCATTACAAAATTTAAAAAAAGCACAGAAACTATCAAAATATTTCATACTAGCTTTTGCCCCCGGCTTCGCTCGCATAGTATTAGGGGGGTACCCACAGCGCCTCCTCCACCTTCCCTATCCCCACTCCAATCCCCCCCCTCCTCCTCTCTCCCGCCCCCTCTCAGTCCTCTCCCCACCACCACATCCTATCCCCCCTCACTCCCCCTCCAAACCCGTTACATTCATTTTTCAAACAGCTCGCGTGCCACCCATTGCAATTTTTGTATATAAATTTCATAATGCCAGAGCTCTAGGCTATAGCGTATAGCCTATTCTGATGTATGAGCTATATTATTGTAAAGTTTCATTAAAATCCATTCAGTAGTTTTCGCGTGAAAGAGTAACAAACATACATCCATACAAACTTTCGTCTATATAATATTAGTAGGATAGGATGTGAACATGGAGCCTGACAGGCTCCAGTCAATATTTTGATGATTATTACTCACGTGCTATGCACCCAGCGACGCAACCTCCTATCTCAATGTCTATTTTGCTACTAAAAGTGAAACTGAGTCGTTCAATTTCTATATCCGCTATATCAACTTTCACTGATTCGAAGAAAACCGCAAAAAACTTTCACATATCTAGCGTAAATAAAAAATTGCATTTTTATTTTTATATAATGAATTTCAGTAATACGCATTCGAAAAATGTTCATTTTTTAATGTACGTCTAGAAATATTCAAGTAATTTGGATAAATAAAAAGGATATAGTGGATTTTAATACTCACTTCGTGATTTATATGAAATATAAAGGCTTTTGAAACTCAACTGACCTGAGGGGCGTGTTTCTACACCCGCCATCTTGGCAGAATAACTGCTCGTTATTGGTTGAATACCGATATAGCGGGTTTTGATAGTAACTTCTTGAATGATATAGCGGGTTTTGGTTCTCACTCGCAGTTTTAACATGGTTTTTGGTCGTGATAAGGGAGATTTTGAAACTCAATTTTAGGTTAGTCTTGTTCCTCGCAAAAATGTGAACAAGATATCGTACTCAGATTTTTTGGTCAAAAAATCGGATATAGCGGATATTAAAATTATAATGGAAGTGTGTGGAACAAAGAACTTGAGAACCGCGAGGAGCCTTTGAGACTCCACGTCGATACTTAAAAGTTAAGTACCTTATAAGCACCTACCTACAATGGTTCTTATCAGATAAAAACATCTTCATGATTTGATAGTATTAAGTTCTCGTAGTTTATTCCTTGCCATCGCATCGCCTGAGGGTCGGCCCGTGGCAACTGCTCCCCGTGAAGGGTTTTTGAGGCAATCGGCTTACAGCCTGTAGGTAGTTTGCACTGAAATGCAAAACAGGCAAGATGATTAACTAAGGAAACATTGCCATGATCAGTTCCTAACGCGGGGCGAGGGAAATATCTCCAGGGACTCTCCCTCACTTCCGGAGACCGATGAAATTAATATTTATATTTTGATGAAGGGGAATAAAACATTTTGCAAGTATGTACTACTTGAGAGGTATTACGGTTCGAAAGCTACATAAACCATGGAGTCTTACAGCCGTTGTGTCCAACATTTTCGGATGATTAATCCGAGTGAAGCTGAGCCTAGCGCCTTGCGCCGCCAAGCTAAGGTATGTTAGAAAAATGCTCCATTTTAGCTGTGTCCAACAACTTGATCGTAGCGCTCGGTGTGTAGCCCCATTTGCTTTCGTACACCAAAAAATGACGTCAAGTTAGGAACTTTACATGTTAAATTAATACCGAAACGTTAAATAATTTTATTTATTATTTATACAGATATTTTATTTTAAATAGTGCAATACATAAACCGACATTTTACATTTATAAAACAAACGTATTTAATATGTTAAAAATAAGGTGTTAATTGACTTACTTTTTTGTTTACGTGCGTTTGAAGTTTGACATTAGAATCAGTTGAAATTTTGTATTCAAAATGGACAAGGCGAAGCGTTCGAAAAATTTTACGCCAAACGAAAAAATGAGACTTGTAGACCTAGTTACCTCGTCGCAGGTCATTTTGTCGAAAGCGACAGATGGCCCAAACTACGCTACGCTTGTAAAATCAAAAGAAGCTGCTTGGAATGACATTGTCCTCGACAAGTGCTAATTATATTCCACATATTATTACAAAAATGACACTCGAATAAGTCAAAACTTTACCTTTCGATTGCGTAAGTTAAATTATCTTCTACTTGGCTCAAAACATATAAAAAACACGCTTTTGTCATCCTAAAGCGGTTATAAAAATCGCCGTCATTTAATACTTCCATAAAATTTATATCGGCATCTTGCCGCCGCCTATATAATCCAATATTATCGTCAAGCATATCTGCCCATTCAACCATATTCACTATATTCAATATAGGATTCATATTTCAAATTGAAAAACCAAATAAAAAAGCCGACAAAAGAGTGAACTGATGACAGATAATTACGATAATTAATTGACATTGACAGCTCGATTGTTTTCGCGGATTTTTGTTCGCTCTGTTGTCAGTTTTTATAAGTAGGTCTTCCTTAGCAACTTTAATCCACCCGGCTACCTTCCTTACATTTGAGTGTGGTGGGACGATCATTGTGTTTCGACACAGCGTATTTGGGCATTTGAGCAGGGCTGAGCGGAGATCTCGGCTGAGCATAGGTTGGACACAACGGCTGTAAGTATACATTATATAGGATAAAGTTTTCAAGTTAACGTATGGTTGATGTCAAGTTGACGTATCCGGTGTGGAGGGGTTTATTTGAAAACGGTATAGAGGCTTCCCAAGGATAAATTAGATCTGACCAAGTAATTAATGAACTAACTATAACAACATGTCTGCCCTGATGATGGACACGATGAAAACGTTGGCTAAAAAAGGAGGTAACGCAACACGGCATAACACCCCAAAAATAAATAACAAATTATAAACCAAAAAAAGAATAAGAAAATGACGCGGGAAACATAATTAACCAAAATGAAATAATAAGATTTTATTTATTACTAGCGAATAACGGCATGCGTAAAAATGTCATATAATGAAATAAATTGTTTCTTCATGCGTGTCCTTTCCCACCGTCCCCGTTCTTCTCGTTTTCCTCTGATATCCCCTTTTCCTTCCGCGTTCCCCTTCCACCTTCTCCGTCTTCTTCCCCCCGCGTTCTTAACTCCTACACGTAACGCCAGAGCTCACCAGTATACATAGAAATCTTCGCCGTCGTACAACAACTCACCAAAGTTTCATCGCAATCGTATGAATGGTATAAGAAATAATTTCATAATGCCAGAGTTCACCACTATACATTATACATAGAAACCATCGCGAACGTGCGCACAAATAATCACCAAAGTTTCATCACAATAAGATAAATGGTTTAGGGACCGCATAAGGGACAAAGAAGGATACATTCATTTTTATATATTAAGATAATAAAAGATTTTTTTTGATGTCAAAATGTTCATTATGGGTAATTTTTTTTGGAGGCAATCTAATTTTTTTTGTGTGAATTTTTTTCAATTTTGATCACACACAGAGTGTAAGTTATAGATGAGTAAAGAAACAATTAAATATTACATTAAAATGTTTGTTGTACGATTGTTAGACAACAAATCAATGTGCGCCTAGATTGATTCATAAATAAATAGGCGAAAGAGACCACTTTGATCAGTGTAATACGGAGATGTCACAATGTACAGAATATGTTTGTAACATTGACAAAGTGTGACATTAAATTTTAACGACTCCGATCAATCATTGCTGCATTTGTCACGAAACATCAAAAAAGTTGAATCTCTTTGTGCTATATATGTCGCAGGCCAATCGTAAAATCAGGCAGATCACGATGCGCTTCAGGCAAATGCAAAGTTTAAAATGTAAGGTTTTGTCTTTGCATTTAAATGCTTGCAATATTTGCTAAACAGTGCTAAAAATAATTTTCAACAAAAGCCACACAAATGTCTGTTTCTCCTAACTTATCATGATGCAGATTTGTTATTTAAAAGCTTGCCCAGAAAGGGAAAAATTCTTATTTTATTTTAACACTGTTACTAGCAGTTTACACAGCTTCGCTCTAGTTTCAAACCTCTTTTTTCTCATTATAAAACATTGTTAAAATAAAACAAAAACAATGGAGCACCATTGAACCAACTGTAAACGAAGTACAAAAAACATGAAAGTATGAAAAATACTCCACTGTGCAATTGAAAGTAAAATTCACGTTCCGAAGCTGCATAGCTCTAGACGGGGATAACGTTACGATATGAAAATAGAAAAGCTGTACTACTTATGTGGTGTCACCATCTGTGGGATTGTTTCTTTCTGTTTAAGCACACTTGCTGGGACTATCAATCGATTGGAGAGGACTCGCAACCGTTTGCCATGCCCTTATTATTTATGTACTGTGTCTTCCTCCAAACCAAGTGCTTGTAGGATACGCTAGATACAATCACCCAGCGCTTGCCACCTCATGGACTTTCACCAACTTGTCCCATTGTCTTGTTTGTATTTTGTCAAACTAACACGACATATTGTATCTTGTATTTCCTTTATTTAAGCGCTTGCATACTGCTTACTAACAACGTATGCAGGGACATTGAAGGTCTAAATTCATTCTAAATTAAATGTAGCTTCGTTCTTTCAAAAAAATATAGTCCTTGCGAGAGCCTTGAAGGAGTAACCATCTGTTACTTATACCAGGGTGGGTAAGTGGTGGATAACCTCCAATGTTTAAGCACACATAATTCAATGTTAGGTTTTGGTGGGCGATTATTGAAGCATTTCATTAAATTATTTATGTGTGTCTACGAAAAAGCTATAAACGGTTATCAGATTAGGGAAAGACGTCATTAATAATCCACCATTCAATTATAATGCCTTCAGTATATTTACTCTTGGTTAGATCACCGGAAGGAGTGAGAGCGCAAAAATAAAGTGGTCAGGCTAAATACACTTTCATTTTTGTTTGCTTGAAACAATGATGGAAGTGTTTATGAATTGTCGTGTTTCGTGACCAGAACTGTTTAGCCAGGTTCTTTCAAACTCTCCTCGTCTTCATCTCAGAGTGGAAGATGCTCTCAGTATTGCCTTAGTGATTGCCTAATATTCAGAAATGAAATTTCTTGAAATGACTTAAGCCGCGTTGTGACCATTTTTTTTTTTTACATGAGCTCCACAAAGGAGGCCCTGAGGAAAATAATTTCCCTGAGGGCCTATGTCATCTTTGGGGATGCTGTGTGGAGGGTTTTTTTAGGGAAAGGAAGGAGAGGAAGTTATGGGAAGGAAAAGGGTTTAAGGGGTGGGTAGGAATCTGGGGTTCAGTGTGTCCTGGTCATCATACGTAGACAAACCTCATCCCATTAACCCGGGCACCCCTGCTAAATCACCAAACGTAGCGAACCACTTGGGGTGACCTATGGCAGAGGTGTTGGTTATCCAATAAAGGTTCCCGGGGTGGCGGTACCCATTCCCGCCTCCCAAATTGCAAATAACCATATCTTAATTCTCAGATCCCATTCCAACCGTACTCACTTACTTACTTCACTCATCTCGTTCCCCTACCCCAATTCTTTTCGCTTTACAATATGCCCCATTCGGGGATGCCATATTCTATCTGGCTCCGGATAGTTGGAAACAGTTCGCTTTTCATTCGCTCATTCGCTCTATTTTATAATTATTATTTATGGAATAATGGCTACATTGTGATCATTTTATTTAAATAAATGAAAATCGTGACCCATTTATCACGGCAGTATTGCTGTCTCACTCCAACACTAACTAACATAATGTCTTTCTATCACCATTGAAGAGGGACTCACCACTTACCCATAAGGAAACTTACTGTTTACTCCTTCGCCGCACACATTTTTAGAACGAACCCCCATTCAACTCTCGACAAGCCAAGATGCCAAAAATGACGTCCGAAATCATGGGGGTCGGCCGATGACCCCATGCAATTTTTTTTGGACATTTAAATCATAGAAATCACTTTTTCTTTCTTTTTATTTTTTTTGTTATTTGTCCATTTATTGGGCAGGGAATATCATAACCTATATTTGACAAAATATTTTTTCCTGTGATCAACGATTTTTCACATTTTTTTTAAACGGAACATTATGTGTGAATCCTTTACGCAGGAATACCTTAAATACTAAAAATATATTTCATGTATTTAAGTAAATATTTATTAATTTATTTAAACGCCCATAGGGTTTTTACACAGAATGCAGTACATTTTTTTTAATTACGGTGAAAAGAATGGGTTTACAAAATACAAGTTACAGAATATACGTTAAAAACAAAATATAGGTTACATAAAATATAAGCGTTAAAAAAATAGGCTGCATAATATATAAGCATTAACAAAATACAGGTAACATAAAATAAAAGAAACAAAATATAGTCCATAAAACATAGGAGTTGACATAAAGTAGGTAATGTTTAAAATTGTTGTTCACATTAGTTTATGGGTTAGGTAGAAATACATAGTTGGCACATATGGCGTTTGAAGTTTGCTAATTTCAAATTATTGTCAAATACATCAATATTGTTTAAGCATTTGTTACCAAGACTATGTAAAAGTTGTATTGGAGAATGTAAATCATAGTTCGAATAAGATGTACGTATATAAAATGTCAATGTTTGTCTAGTTAATATAGTTATTATATATTAATCTAATTAATATATAAGAAGGATAGTGATTTTGGGGTCTACATTCGGCCCCAGTTGGCTGCGGGAAAGTTAAGAACGATTCTAGACCCTACAACGTCCCTGCATACAGAGTTACTATTGTAGACTCTTAAGAAAAAAATTGTGTTTTCACTTACCACAGCAGAACACATGCGGCCTTATATAGCCCGATCTCACTCAGTCTCTTTCTACCAGATCATCGTCCTAGCTAGACGATAGTTCTTCACGCTAATACTAAAATCGGTCAGTCAATTAACTACAAGATCAGAATAACAGAATTGTTCTGAGTTACCTATCTGATATGAAACATCGAAAATAATATTTTTTAACGTTAAACGCTTAGCATTTACAGATACAAATTTTATGGGATTGCCTTATACCGAATACCGAGTATTTCAGTGCCTCACCGAAGTGATGCAAGTTTACGGGTTTCAAATAAAACTTCCACGCGGAGAGAGAAAAGAGAATGTCGGGTCCCCGAAGGAACGGGCAGGGACTAAAGCAATACGGCCGCAAGAGGAAAACAAGGCTTTTATTCCAAAAGAGATAAACCTTAGCTCGCTTCCGGCATTTATATTAAATTTTAAAAAGAAAAGACAGTCATTCTACCCGAAGCGATACAGAATACAAAAAGGACATGATTCATTTTATTTCTCCGTTCCGTTTCAGTGTATTAATTGTAACGTTATTTGTTCGTCTCTTTTCCTTGTTATCGTAGTAATACAATTTTACCAGGTTTACTGCCGCTTCTTTTATTACCGCCGGGAAACAATTAATATTTTTTATAGTGACGGAGCGGTTAAATTCTAGTGTAATCCAATTGGCTTACAATCTATAAATTGGGGCTGGTTTATTGCTTCATGCGTTTAAGTTCGAGTTGTCTTTTTTTATATTGATATATGGGTGGATTAGTGAGAATATAAATTCTACCCCCTAATGTGACGCATAATACGTTGCCACTAATGCCACTTAAGCAAAGCTCCCTTTATAGGCTAATGTGAAAAGGAAACTAATATGTTACAATTAAGTGAAGTGTTTATGTGGTTTATTTCTTTTATTATTCGAACTCATTTTAGCTTTACAGTTATTTTTTTTACTTTTAAAACGGTGGACGTTACATAATGATGTTTATCATGTTTTTTTATCATGTTGTTTATCATTATGTAACGTAAATTGTTATGCTTCTTCTGGAAAGAGTTGGCTCAAAACCGAGATGAGTGGAGGAAGACTCTTGAGGAGGCCAAGATCCACCAGGAGTTGAAGAGCCAAGAGTGATGATGATCATTGAAACCATTTATTAAAATAGTTACCGTTCTAAAAATCACTTATTACATAATAGGACAAATATGTTAGTAAAAAATCAACCAATAAAAAACATTTTTGAAAACTTTTTTTTTACGTTAGCCCCACACAGGAGAGGCCCTGAGGAAAATAATTCCCCTCAGGACCTATGTCATCTTTGGGGATGTTGTGTAGAGGGTATTTTTGAGGAAATAAGTATGACGGGTGGGTAGGAATGTGGGGATTAGTGTGTCCAGGGGTGACGGACGTATATATCTATCCTTCCCACTGCGGTGCAAGGCAACGTTCCGAGAGAGTCCTGCTGGAGAGGTCAAAAGATCTCCCTCAACCAGCCCAGCAGCTGGTGGGCAGGCGCATCCGCCGCCAAGACCCGGACAAACCTAACCCCATGAATCCGGGCACCCCTGCTAAGTCACCAAACATAGCGAACTACTTGGGGTGACCTATGGCAGAGGTGTTGGTAATCCAATAAATGGTTCCCGTGGTGGCGGTACCCAAACTCGCCTCCCAAATTAAAGTACTTTAGTGTCACCATTGTGATTTAAAACTTGATTTTAACGCAGTAATCGATTTTCAGAGAAATGCATATGACCGGCTGTGTACTGATTGCCTCCAAAATTTTATGATGAATGCATTGTCATCAACAACGTGTCTATCTGCCGAGTTTCAGCTCGATCGGATGTCGGGAAGCGGGTAAATTTCCATTTGCAAGATTCTTTATTCATTCAAATATTTTACCACACATTTGATTCACTTGATCGTCCCAGTTTTTCCGCGTGCGATTTCAACTTTTTCACCATCCGATTTCACTTTATAATTTTATGTCTTCTTAATGTGCAAAATTTCATCAACCTCGGAATAAAACTGTAGATTTATGTATTAATCCACGCCACCCACCACAAACAGGCACTTCGCTTTATACAGGATGTTAACGGACGTACTTGGCTTACTTTAACCAGTGATTCTTGACATTATTTGGAGTTAAAAGGTAATCGAAATTTTGGTCACATTTAAAAAAAAATTAAAACACAAAAAATCAACAGGTATTGGACAGGTAAGCCGTCGGTTACTCGGCTGAGTGATGTAGCACTGATGACACGTGGAAGAATTTTTTTTAAGTTTAAAAAAACAAGAAATGGTCACTGGAGAACAAAATTTCCTTCATATTTTTAACGCCAAATAATGTCAGGAATCACTGGTTGGAGTATGTATAGTGTGCCCCTTAACGCCATGTATATTATATAACGCTATCTTATGATTCTGACTGCATCAAAGAGCTTTGATATTTTATACATCAAGGCTTTTCTCTTTAACATCAATCATTATTATTACTCCCGGAGAGCGAGTCAAAAATATCATCTGAATCTTGTGGGGTTAACTAATATGTTATTGATGATACAGTTCGATCAACCATGTGACACAAAATTTGTCAAGTTACGTATCTACCATACTTATACCAATGTACACTTTAGTATATTATTTTGTAAAAATGGTATACGAATTACGATTTTGCTTCCGGAGCTTTTGTACAAAGCCAATACGATTTATACTAACATTTCTAAGAGGCTTCTGGATGTGAGAAGCCACCCTTTACTAGTGTTTTACCTTTACTTGTTATGGCAACATTTATGACAGAAGCAAGGCATCGACGTAAACAATATTCCTTAGAATTGTGAAATAAAATAACAACTTGTGCGAAGTATCATGTTTCTTTTTGTTTGTGACGTTAAAAAGTGTATCAAAAGAAATCGACTATAAAATAATGGATAAGCATTTTTTTCATGTTTATTTATTAATTATAATAACTTTTTATTATTAATTTTTTAAACTTTATGAGTAAAATCTCAAATTATAATATTTAATTAAATGAAGACAATATTAGCGAAACTCAATCGAAATCTGGAGACAGAAAAATCAGAAAAGATATTGGCTCCGCTGGGACTCGAACCCAGAACCCTTTTCTTACATGGAAACAGCTCTACCGATTTTTCTGTCTCCAGATTTCGATTGAGTTTCGCTAATATTGTCTTCATTTAATTATAATAACTTTGTACATTGTATAGATTTTTGTGTTATTTCATCCGCCATGCTAGGGATGTCCCTGTGTTATGGCGGGTGAAGTTTACAGATTGGAAAATTATTCATAATATGGTTGACAAAATAAAGTAATTAAATTATACAAATTATATTAGAAATTTATTTATCTTGATTTCTAAATTTAGTAATGATAAAATAATTGCGGTGAACGTATGTCTTGCGGTATAAAAGAGACATGCGTGTATGAGTGAGACAGCATGAGTAAACAAATAAAATCAAAAAATATTTATTGTAAAATAAAAATTACAAAAGGTGTAGCTTATGGGTAGACCCCATTTCTTCCAGCTAACCACATTTATTTAATTACAATGTTTATATAATATTATTTGTTTTATTATAATTACAATGTTTATACAGATAAAATAACAATATTCCAATGAAAAAATAAAAAATAAAATACACATATATATATTAATAAAAATAGGCGTTTCATTTACGTGAGGTATTCACTCAACGTGTAGTGACATTTATTAACAAGGAAAGTGTTTAGTGACGATTTGAATTTGTGTGTATCTTGTATTTGTTTAATGTTATGTGGAAGGTTGTTATATACTTTAATGGCCATGTAGTATGGTCCTTTTTGAAATATTGTTTTGTTTGCTTTTGGCATTAATAGGTTTTCTGTGAGCCTTGTAGCGTATTTATGTGTTGAGTTTTTTAGTGGGAACTTGTCTGTAGATGATCGCACTAACATGCATAACTCCATTATATATATGTCTGTGACTGTCAGAATTTTCAGATTTTTAAACATAGGTCTACATGAATCTAAACGATCAGAGTTTGTAATTTTTCTTATGCATCTCTTTTGTATGATGAAGACATCTTTGGCGTTTACCGAGTTTCCCCAGAAAATAATACCGTATTTTATTATTGAATATACATAACCATAGTATGCGGCTATTACTGATTCGGTGTTCAATATTTTTCTCAAGGTACCCAGAACATAAGAAAAACTACTGATGTAACGTATAAAAGGTTGTGAATGTTGTCCATTCGTCCTCTTTGCATTCAGTCTTCCTACGAGGCACCTCTGTACAGAATCTCGGAATAAACCACAATAGTCTACCCACGACTTATTATTGTCAACCTCACCCTGTACTGAGATCACTATCACAAGGAATCTGGATCCATACAACGGAGTCCAGAGGTAATGATGATAACCGGCCACGGTCATCACATTTGGCGCAGCCTATAAAGGAACGAATTTACGCAGCAACCATCCCGAGATTGAGGCTACAGTGATCAGGTGATCGGGCAGGATCAGGCCAGATCACGACTCCACATCATTGCGGAGCAGGAAGAGCAAGAGCAGCAGAATCGGCCACGGTCATCACAATAATAGTATTTTATTACATGATAATAAAATAACAACTTTTATATACCACTAGCCGGTACCAGGCACGCTTTGCGATGCCACATTCAAAGAAATAAATTGTTTCACCTGTATGTCATTTCCCGTGCGTCCCTGGTCTCCCGCGTCTCCTTCCCCTTCCGCGATCCCCTTCCATCTTCCCCGCATTTCCTCTCCCCTCTCCCGCTCCACCGTTCCATACATTCAGTCCCTGTACATTCAGTTTTCCAACAGCCCGCGTGCTACCTATTGCAATTTTTTTATTTAAATTTTTATTTTTCATATATTACAAATATTCATTTTTGTATATATTATGAGATCAATCAATCAATTTTGGCAACTAACATAGTTACCTATTTTAAATATCTAAAATTCTTTATTCGATTCAAAGTATTAGGCGAGTACTTCAAATATATCTTTAAATTTAAAGATGTTCGAAAAAAGAATTTTGATTTAACAATCATTGTTTTGCAAAATGTCATTCTCAAGACATTTTTGACAGGTTTTCAAAGAGTTTTCGTAATGATTAAAAAAAACTTTTAAGGTATATTGTCATGTGGTTTTAATAATCCAGAAACCTTCGCGAGGGTTTAAAGAAGGTATTTTGAAAGTTTCAAACATTTTCTATGCTTAATATAGCAACGCATAGCGGACATACATACATACAAATATTTTTAGTTTTTTATATATACAGATTTTAGAATTTCATGTATGTAGATAGTTTGTAAATGTAAGGATCCATTGTGATAATTGTTTTTTAAAGGTATTGAGTTGGGTTTCAGTTTTTAAGTTCTCATGGAGAAGGTTAAATATTTTAGAAGCTAGGTACATAAACTGTCTTCCAGCTGACGTAATATGTAGTGAAGCTACATTGTAGACTGTAATGTCGGTCGGTTATTGTTCTGGTGGCGTAATTGAGATGTAAGGTTTTTTTTCTTAAATTTGAACAAGAAATGAGTTGGAGTAAATTTTAGATGGAGTTGCCGAATGTTTAAGACATTATATTCAGTGAAGAGTTGAGTGGAGGAGTATCTTGCCGGTCGCTTGTTGATAGCACGTACGTATTATTGTTTTTGTATTAAACTGTATGTATTGAACCTACTTTAAACGTTGTTCACAACAATGACGTTATATAAAATAAATAGACTTGCCATAGTCTCACAAACTCGAGATATAATGTGGCAATTAATCAACACTCTTCTGTTTCAGCGATTTTCAATAATTTCTTAATTCAAAAGTTATTCATGTATGATAAAGATAGATGCTTAAAAGAATATGTGCATATGGACAAAACAAAAGATAGAACGCGGGCGGCATTTTCGTATTCAAAATTCAAAAGTTCCGTCGAATACTGTCTCAAGACCGACTAAAGTAGGAGGCCTGGGCACCAGTCGAATTATTAGGTGTCAAATTTTCAAGCTATAATGAACAACGATAGTTTGCAAATGGCGTTGATTGTTATTGTATTTGTTGTTTCTACTGATTTGTATGTTGTTTTACCACAAGCAAGTAACTAAAGAATTATAAGATTATTATTATAAAAAGTAAATTTTACTTAGTGACGGCATCGACTTAGTAATTTGGCTGTTGCGCATCCAGACCTGTACTTTAGAAGGCCTTGAGTTCTCCAATGACGCATAAAATCTTTGGGCGGAAAGCAATTGTATTATTTATATAATCGATAATGATAAGTAATTTGCATGTATTTACGAATGAAATGTTATTCCTTCGCTTTTACTACTGTTTACTGTTTACCGAGGACTAAAGTTGATGAGATACACGAAAACATCCTTATCAACGAATACGACTTAGTAAGCCTAACAGAGACATGGTTGAAGGAATCTATCTGCGACCAGGAATTAGTAGACAACCGGTATGAGGTATTTCGGAGAGATAGATTACACAAGACAAAAAAAGATGGAGGAGGAGTCATGATTGCTGTATCAAGAAAACTGGAGGTGAAGAGAATGGCGCATTGGGAATGTCAAGCAGAAGACTTGTGGATTCAACTCAATATAAATATTAACAATAGGAGTGTCAAGCTAAATGTTTGCACAGTATATCTACCGCCAAATGAAGAAGAATCTGTTGTAAGCTCATTTTTAAGCAATCTTCGGAATGTGTACTTAGCAACACCAAACCAACACATTTTAATATTTGGAGATTTCAATAAGTCTAACATTCATTGGATTCCCGATGAAACACACAATTTATTACCTTTCACCACAAACACAATCACCTCTGACATCATCGATACCCTATCATTCTGCAATCTTAAACAATTTAACGGAATTGTTAACCAACAATCCAAAATCCTGGATCTCATTTTATCAGACAAAGAAGACATATCAGTAACTCGCTCTTTATTTCCACTAAGCAAAGAAGATCCATACCACCCTGCTCTAGAAATAAATTTTCTTTTTGATTTTCTACCTAATCTAAAAAACCGTAACGCCCCGAGACCAAACTTTTATAAAGCTGACTATGACTCAATTAACACAATTCTTCGTGAGACTGATTGGGAATTCATTAATCAGGGCAATATAGATCAATCTGTCGATCAGTTTTATAGTATACTCTACCAGATTATCTCTTCTCATGTTCCTATTAAAACAAACAATAAACACTTCCCTAAGTGGTACTCGCAAGATCTCATTCGTTTGATAAAGGAAAAAAACAAATTTCATAAAAAATATAAAAAATATGGTAATGAACTAGATCATTTATCTTTCAATCTGATTAGAACCAGAACGAAGAATCTTATAAGAATTTGTTATCAAAAACATTTAGATTTAATTAAACAAAACTTAAAATCTAACCCGAAAGATTTCTGGAAATTTATTTATTTATTTATTTATTTATTTATTAATTACACGCCCTAGTGGGTTTTTCTTATAAATTTTTTACAAACTATTTGTATCAAAGTAAATACTTAAAAATTTAAACAATAAAGAAAAAATGAAGATAATGACAGAAAACGTTGCAACAAAGCACAAAACAAAACACAAAACAAAATACATAGATAAAAATATCAACAGAAACTAAGAATCCTCATGCATATAATTGAATTTAAGAGATTCTTCCAAACAATACGGTAGTAGCACAGAAGTTATTTGGTAGGTACATAGGTCTATTTGTGTCTTAAAGAATAAAAGTGAGAAAATATACAATATTTATACCGATTAGTTTTAATATGGAATATATCGCCCAAATTAGAATATTTATTTCCGAGACTGTGAAGTCTCGGAATAGGAGAATTTTGGTAAGCTAGTGTCTTGGTGTTATTGAAGTAAAAGGGTAATAAATGTCGGCATGATTTTTTGGGAACATGGATTTGCAAAAAGCAAATATAAAAACACAACCAACATACCAAAAGAAATGCACCTAAATGATATAAAAACTACACAAGGTCAAGATATCTGCCGACTTTTTTCTAAGCACTTTCAATCTATTTATAAACCACAAAATGCAAACTTTTCACCACAAATATCCGATGATTTCTGCAACGAAAGCCTCGGTATGATCAATATTTCGCCCTCCACTATATTAATTACATGTAAGAATTTAAGAACCAATAAGGGATCAGGTCCTGATGGTATTCCGCCTATTTTTTTCAAAACATGCAGAGATGTTCTTGCCAGACCACTTAGTGTACTTTTCAACAAATCACTACAAGAAGGTGTTTTTCCAGTCAAATGGAAAACGGCTTTTTTAACTCCCATCTTTAAGAAAGGTTGTAAGAGCGATATACAAAATTATAGACCCATCTCTCAACTTGACTGCATAAGAAAGTTGTTTGAATCAATAATATATGACTGTCTATTAGCCCATGTAAGTAAATATATCATCATTGAGCAACACGGGTTTTTCCCTCGGCGTTCCACAACAACGAATCTTCTTGAATACTCCCAATTCATCCGCGATAACATCGAAAAGCATTTACAAGTGGATGCCATCTACACGGATTTTTGCAAAGCATTCGACCAGTTAAATCAATCATTACTCATCAAGAAACTGATAAAGTTTGGCGTAAATGGAAATACTCTGAAATGGTTCGAAAGTTACATTACTAATAGAAAACTACAAGTAGTTGTAGGAGGGTACTCCGCGGATCTTTTTACGGCAACGTCGGGAATTCCGCAGGGCTCATATCTTGGACCGTTACTGTTTTTAATATTTATCAACGACATAGTTTTAGGAATAAAAAAATCAAAGTATCTCCTGTTTGCCGATGACCTTAAGTTGTACAAAAAAATAACATCATTAGAAGATTGCGCCGATTTGCAAAAAGACTTATCATCACTTCATGAATGGTGCACACTAAATGATTTATATTTTAACGAAAACAAATGTGTTGTAATTTCCTTCACAAAAAACATCAATAAATTTTCAAACACATATCACATTAACAATGTCGCATTACGTAACACAACTTCAATTAAAGACTTGGGCGTGACATTTGACTCTTCACTTAGCTTCAATAAACATGTAGATGCAATTTCAAAATGTGCATCACAAGTATTAGGATTAACGCTAAGAATCACAAACTGTTTTAAAAGTGCAGAATTAACATTAACATTATATAAATCAATTGTGCGAAGTATCCTCGAATATGCATCCACAATTTGGTCTCCCAATTATGAAATTCATAATTATAGGATCGAATCCACACAAAGAAAATTAACCCGTGTAATTGCTTATCGTGAAGGTATATCTGATCAATTTGGAACGTACAAAGACCGAAATTCACACTATAAACTACACTCTCTAACAGCCAGACGTAAACTTTCTGATTTATTACTTTTACACAAAATTATATACTCATCAGTTGATACACCAAACATTTTGTCCCAAATTAACATTAACACATCATCAAGAAAGTCAACAAGGAGGATGAAAGACATTTTCTATATTAAAGCCTACCTCACAAATACAGGGTATTTCTCCCCTTTACCACGAACACTGAGAAGTTATAACGCTATACATTGCTCTAATAAAGAAATAGACATTTTTAATGACCAATTTAAACATTTCAAAAAAAAAGTTTTACCTTTTATCATATCAAGCTGATACTGTGATGAAGCCCTTTATTTATAGAGAGGCAATATTGTACCTACCAAATCAGCGTCTCACCAGTACAGGTAACAATCATAAATTGTTTATGAACATTTACCTACCATGTACTTACCTTTTACCCATTCCTACTTGTCATTCACCTCAGCTTAATTACTTTTGTTACTATCTTTTGTTATTATTATCATTTCATTTATTTGTTATTATACAATCACTATGTTAATATTATCATTTTCGATACTATGTATTTTCGTTATCATTATGTTTAAACATACATGTATATAATTTTTTGGGCACCATGCCTGTTTTATATACTTAAATAAAATAAAATAAAATAAAAATAATAAATAAAATAAATAAATAATGGAAACATTTTCTCATCACCCAGGAGGGAATTTTTTCGTTTTTTAATGCAATTTACTTACTGGTAGGACACGACCTTACTCGACGCGTGGCAGTTTAGTACTAAAGTACTAGAAATCGAGTACTCTACAATTGTCTTGTTGTTGGCTTCCCACTTTGAAATTTCTACCACGCGTCTAATATAGTATGTAACGTCATTGGTTCACAATATTGAAAATGGAACAAGTGTGTATTTTTTGTGATTTTGTTCTGCCATTCCAACACTATCCATTTATCTTCTAGCCGAGAGTCTTTCCCTTCGGGCTATCAATGACTTTTATAATGCGTAATTTACTTTGTTAGGACTGAGTCATAAAAACTTGGTAATAATTATTCCTGTCGAAATGTTCCTAATATGAAGATGTTCCGAATTAAAATGTTACCTACCAAAATGTCCCCGATCAAAACGTTCTCTGTCAAAATGTTCCTAGTTAATTATCGCACGGTGGAACGAACTCAAATTGATAATAATAACAATAAATATGGTTATATCTGGGTGGATTCATACCTACGTGACCCTGGTGACGAGCTTACTGAAGTTCTTTATAGGAGTGGCAAGAACCATTTTCTTGTATTAATGGAATTCATTGTGTCATGCTGAGTTTGCTGACCTAACTATGCCAATACAATAACATTTTACCTGTTTTCTAATTGGGAATATTTTCACAAGGAATGCTATTACTCTGATAATTTTGAATGGGAACATTTTAACTGGGTACATTTTTACTGGGAACATTTAAACAGGGAATATTGTAGTGGCCGACCTGAAAATCTGCCGAAACTTTTTTAGACTTGTTAAAAACCGATGGTTTACTGTTATATGACTTAAATTTTACACTTATTCAGACAGTTAAAATACGTGTTAAATTAAATAAATAAATAAAAAAATAATAAAAAAAAAAAAATTATAAAAAAATAACAAAAGATGTTAACTCCTTCTTGGAACTTCTCGTTCGGCTGAATTCGGGTGAGTTCGTGACTCGTGTGTCACCCGCTATCATCAGCAAAATACTCAATTATTGAGGTCCTTCCTTTATAATGTAAGTGTTGATTATTGACAAATTTTGGTTCCAAAAAGTAGTTACCATGTTATTTTTTATAAATTTTGTTTATTTTATAGAAGTAATACAAAAAAATAATTTTTTTCTCACTTCAATTATTGTTTTTTATTTATTTAATTTAACACGTTTTAAAATCACGTCTGAATGAGTGTAAAAAATAAGCCAAATAACAGTAAACAATCGATTTTCAACATGTCTAAAAAGGTTTCGGTTTCGGCCGAAACTGAGACAGACACCGAAGATTCGGTTTCGGTGGGAAGTCCTGTTTCGGTCGGACACTAGAACATTGTTAGAAGGAACATTATTACCTATAATAGCATTCCTAAATAATTACTAATGTAAACACACCTGGCATTATTCTTGTGATTCTATCAAAGGTTCTAGATAACTTTTGTTTTAAAGAAAGACGAACCTGAAAATATTTATACTACCAACTCAGTAAGCGGAAAATTTTGCCTGAGTCGTGATGGTGGATTTCACTAACCTAGGAATCGAACACACTACACCAGGGTGGGACCCAAATGCAGTGCCAACTCAGTCATTGAGCGGTCAACTTTATCAGCTAAATTTACTAACTTGATTACCATTGCACTAAATCTAGTCTCTTTCAACGGAAGCAATCTTTGATATGCTTGGTGTAACCCTAAGTGACCAGCTCAGGTATGGGGGCTCCATCGAAGCCAGAGTAAAGTTAGCCTCCCAAAAACTGGGCGTATTGTACAGGGCTCGCAGATACTTTAATAGTACACAACTGCTAACCTTGTACAAATCACAAGTACGCCCCACGGTTGAATTTGGCAGCCATCTCTGGTCTGGAGCTCAAAAATACCTGAAAAATACCCTCGACTCTGTGCAGAAACGGGCGGTCCGTTTGATAGATTCTCCCATCTTAACAGACGGATTGCAATCTTTAGAGCACAGGCGTTGGGTGGGAATGCAATCCTTGTTCTACCGGTATTACTTTGGAAGATACTCCGAGGAACTAGCATCATTGATCCCTTCGGCACCGGTGCATAGTCGGAAAACACGCCAAAACAAACGCGTGCCCAACATTTGTACATGGTTGACATTTGTTACATGAGAACGGGTCGTTTCTTCGACTTGATCTTGTGTTCAACAGCTCAGCTCAAATGTCCGGGCATACATTGTTAGCAGGCAGTATGCGAGTGCGTACATGTTGTTAGTTATTTATTTCGCAGTGTAACGTCTCATCACCGCCACCTAATGTAGCTGAAATAAACGTTTGTTAATATGTAGGGAGAAAAATTAATAGAATAAAAAAATACATATTATTATTATTTTTTTTTTTTTTTTTTTGAATTTTATTTTAGTAATTTAATTATGATGAGATTGTTTGACTTAACCAAAGCAGCTGAGCTACAGTTACCCGGCAATCCCGTCGAGGATAAGCGGAGCCATCAGTTCAGTCGCAAGCGAGACTCGGTGTCCGCGCCCCTAAGCCGGCTTCCCGGTAGGCCCTCGAAGAAAGAGTTGGGATTAAGTGCGGAAAGACCTGAAGACACTAGGGATAAAAGAGAGCATCGGGTCACCGGAGGCAGGGCGGAAGGGCACCGGTCCACTACGGTTGGTCTTCTCTTCAAGACCAATGTTCATTCCTTCCTCTACTCAAAAAGACCCTCTACACAGCATCTCAGATGACATAGGTCCTGACGGAAATTATTTTCCTCAGGGCCTCCTGTGTGGAGTTAATGTAAAAAAATATATATATATATATATATAATTACATTAAGTATGTAAAAGTCCTTATGGGTGAATAACATTACAATTGTGTAAACAAATGAAAAATAACGTTATTGGCTCTAATGAATTAGATTTCTTAATCAAAATAATAATTTTAGAAAGTTGTATGATTAATCAGAAAACAATAAAACAAAGCCCTTTTTTAACCATGCTTTTTATTGTGTCTAGAGTCTAGATAATGTAGACAGATATTTATTTAATATTTTACATCGTATGGTTTAATGTACGTTTAATATTACGACTCTTATCTGAAAAATATTAATTGAAGAGATTAATGATTAATGGGTACCTAATAACACACCCTAACCCAATACTAATCAATTAAACCAACCCAATTACCCAATTAAATCAAGTTGCTAACATTATTATTTACCATGATATGCCATGAAGTTGATAAAGGGGTTTGGAGATGTTCACATAACTTGACATGTTAACATATGTATAACAAAGCTTGAAAATGTGTTTCAGTATTCTGTCTCCGAGAATAATAAAACATTGTATTATTATACTTGAATTTAAATTTGTCAGTCCAAGAATTCGTTTCAAAGTCGGAGTAACAAAGGTGCTTTTAGTTATCTTTATGCTCATGTTAATTCAGAAAGCAACGAGATGAAAGATACATTTTGGAATAGTGTACACGACGTAATGAGGTGCACAAACATGAATGGGAGGATTAACATGGTAGATCTTTTAAATAGGTGGGTGGGAACAACACGGGTTCAAGTCCGCCTTAGGTGGTTATAAAATAACGAATGGCATTGTGAAAATGATACTAGAAGTTTGTTTAAGTGAAACCCATTTGTGTCGAAAACATTTTTCGACCACAGCGGTTTTCTCCAACGTAGCAGTAAAAAGTAAACGATGTGTCATTTATGGATTTGAAATTTATACCGTCAAAACCAGCACACGCAATTATTTTATTTTTATTTTGGAATAACTTAATGGTAAAACCTGAAATTATTTTCAATAAAATCAATAAAAACATAAAATTTGAAAAAAATGAGAGACAATGTCCTAAAATGATAAAACTATGGTTAATGAACGAAAACTCCATGTATCTTTGAATATCTTAATATAGCTGCCTACATATCTTGTTATTAGGCAGGTATATTGAAATATCTTATATATTTATAGTTGTAACTTAAATTATCTAATAATACTATGTGATCTATTCTAATGTTTCCTTAAAAATATAAATATATTTACAAATATATGTTCTTAGATATTATATTAAGAATGTTTTCATTGTTAGAACCTGCAGACAAGCTGCCATATGACAGCTTTGTGAGTCTACTCAAATTTTTGTACAAAATGTCTTCTGTAATTTAATAAATAAAAAAATAAAAAATAAAATAAAAAATAATATTTAATTGTGAAAGAAAATATTAGCAACTTTCAAGCGAAAATTTGAAAAAGAAAAATCAGAAAAAGATGGCGTTGCTTCTTGCTCCAGGAAGTTCATCTAGGATTTTTTTGTGTTTAATTTTTCTTTTGAGAGTCGCTGATATTGTCTTCAGCGGTTAAATATTATAATTTGAGGTTTATTCATTTAGTCATTCTACAAAAAAAAATCATTTTAGGCTTGCAGAAAAGTCAATAGATGCCGCAAATTAGAAAAAAAATGGATATATTTAGTTCAGGTAGACATCTAGATTGCATTTAATTCAGGTAGAATCTTACAATCATATAATAGCAGCCAACAAAAATATGTGAAAAATGACGATAATGTTAGTATTTTTTAGTCGTAGTATAATACAGTTAGAGCAGAACCCCTTTATTACATGTACGAAAAGAAAAATACTTAAATCTAATTGCGTAATGCAAAATGCAAAATGCAAAATACAAAATACAGAAACAGGCAAGACAAAGGAGCTGGGTTTGTTTTTCAGCTGCGACCTTATCTTTTTCTAATGTTTCTGTTTCAAATTTTCTTTTCAAAGTCGTTAGTATCTTAATTCATTGAATTCGTATTTATTGACTATACTGTGGTGGACACAAACTCCTTTAACCTGAGGTTTGCCAAAATCGAAAACAAACATTGTGTTGTTCTGAGGGGTGACAGAATCCCACAGATTTTATCATTTTAATACCATTTTTCATAAATTTTATTGAAAATTATGCTTATGTAATTTACCTTAATGATTTCTTTTGCCTTTGGTGCGTTTTTGGTCACATTTTGGCTATTTGCATACAACCTCGAGCATTCGTTATTTCAAAAGTGGAATTATTATTATTAAAAGTTCCCGCGCGTGTATAGTTCAACTAATCAAAAAGATAACTCAGCATTTTCACTTTTCAACAAGAGATGTCTCACATCCCTTGAGAAAGATTTGTTATTGCCATTTCGCGAACCGAAATAATCGAAATTTTTTTCTTACAAATCATAGATCGTGTGTGTTAAAAAAATATGTTAAAAATTAAATTTATGTCTGTGATTATAACTAGCCTGAGGGAGCGGGAGACAGAAATGAAAGGCGTCGGTCAATGTAGTGAGTCAGTCGTTTATTGGGCTACGTAGCGAGGTCGGTGAAGCAGTAACATGATGAAATGCAGGGTGCCGTGATGAGATGCTGCAGGCGTACGGATGTGATGGAGATGGTGTGGTGAAGGTCAGCGAGTTGCTCAACACCTTGGCAATGGAGATGACCTATCTTCCAGGCCGTTGCTCGACGCTTTAAGTCGCGGAGGTGAACGGTGTATGGCTCGGTGAGCTGAGCCACCAGCAGGTAGTCCTGGCGAGGCGGAGCGTGTTTCCATGGCAGCGAAGCACGGTGGGCTTCGGGGTGCCATGAAGTGGTGAGCTGATCCCTGGACTGAAGGTGACGCAAGCCTTGTAAGTCGCGGGATGGAGCTGATCTCAGGAGCTGAAGACACGATGGGCCTTGTAGCTAAGCATGGTGATGGACCTCGGGAAGCTGCCCTGGATGTGTAGAGATGCCTGCAGGAGCACTTGTGCGGAGATCTGTTACATGACGAGCTGTTGACCGACGGTTAGTGTGAGACTGACTTGCAGCGGACGAGCGATCGGCTGCTTATATAGCCGCGGCGAGTAATTACCCACACGGTAGGTAATACGTGCCACTCGGCAGTTGACGAGAATGTTCGGCGCCGTACAGATATTGTACGGTGCTATCTCGAGACCTTTCTAGGCGGTGGCGATATTATTAATCGTCGAGACGGCCGCGGCAGGCGAGCAAAGGGACCTAGGCAAGTAGGTTGGCGGCGCCACGCGAATATTAGGAGATGTTTCTCGAGCGTTCTTTTGATGGCGAAGTTGATAATGATGTGTCGCCACAAGCCTACAGACGACACATGTAAGTCATAATATTAATTTTTTTTTAAATTTAAGGTACTACGCACGCCAATTTTGAAGTAAGAAATAATGTTTATAAATTCGATCATATCGATTTAAAATAGATTTACGAATCTTAAAAATATGCGATAAATGGTTAAATATACATAGGTGCATTCAATAATAATAATAATAATATATCTTTATTCAATTAAATTGGCAACATTACAACTAAAAAAGTACTCATTCAATGTAGATTACATCAGTACAAAAAAATTAACAAATAGAAAGTAATGTAAGAACGGTAATACAGAAGTAGCATAATTATACAATATTTTTAGTTGTGCATAGCCTGCCTCACTAGGTTGAACCTGTATTGAGGCAGAATTTTTTGTTAAATGTTTCTTACAATTTTATCTATGGTTTTTTATAAAAGTATAATGTAGGTTTCTATACAGCAAAAACTTTATTTGAGTTAACATCATTGTTTGCATATACACAATACAAAAACTGCAAGGTTAATACTACAATAATAACTGTCAATGACAGGGCGTTTGGGTGAGGGCACCAGTATAGGCTCGGTCGTTAGAATATATCCATATTTTTTAAACTCTTTCTGTGTTTGACTCAATTTGATGTTTTCTGGGAGAATGTAAAATATTTTCGTGACAAAGTATCTAAAGCTACGTTGACCAAAGGTGGAAGAGAGCGCTGGAACTTGCAAAATGTCTTTATTGGAGTTACGTGTAAATCTTAAGTTTATTTTTTTTTTCGTAAAGCACATGTTTGTTTTTAAAGAGATGTATGAGGATAGATTTGTCGAACATCAAATACTCTCATTTTTTTGAAAATTAGGTCACTGTTTGCAGTTAGAGGAAGTTTGAGAATAATTTTCATGATTGTTTTCTGCGCCTTTTCGACAGGATCTAGAGCTGATGAAGTGCCCCCTCCCCATGCAATGATACCATACTCAATGATAGATTGGGTGATTGCAAACTTAATCGTTTTTAGGAGTTGTAAGTTAAGAAAGTTCCTTATGGATTTGAAGAAGTGTATTGTTTTTCTAATTTTATTTGCAATGATCTGGGTGTGTAGGTTCCATTTGAGGTATGGGTCAATGGTGAGGCCGAGGTACTTCATCTGTGATGTGTGCTCTATACTGGGGCACTCACTACATTCATTGGAATTCGTACAGCTGTGAATTTTTATGAAGTAATCATCATTAAAACTAATTAAAAAACTAGAGAAAATCGGCATTACAGACAAAGAGCTAAATTTCTTCAAAAGCTACCTAAATGGACGCCAAGAACAGGTTAAAATACAGAAAAGCCTCAGTAATCAGCGTTCAACTGACTATGGAATTCCACAAGGAAGCGTTTTGGGACCGACTCTGTTCTTACTGTATATTAACAACTTTTGCAACCTTGAAATTCAGGGACACATTATTAGCTTTGCAGACGATACTGTCTTATTATTCGAAGACAATAATTGGTCAGCTGTATTTAAAAAGCTGAAGAAAATATTAACTTCATTAAAAAATGATTAGATATCAACACACTTACCCTTAACACGAAGAAAACAAAATATGTTACTTCAAGCATCAATACTGCAGGCCAATGGCTATCTAACACTAGTTTCCGTTTTAAAATTAGGACTTTCATTTAAAAAAAAAACTATTCGTTCATCAAAGAAAGTAATAATTTATGCCACTCTTTACTCTTCACCACTTTATGCCACTCTCGATTGGAATACAGAGTAATAGGATGGGGTTCAGCAGCATCTAATCACATAAAACAACTTAAGGTAACTCAGAATTTCATCATAAAAAACCATACTGAAGGTCCCCATAAGTACGTCAACAATAGAAAGTTTTAAACAGTTTGATATCCAAGCATACAGAAAATCTATGTCAAAAACATTCTAGCATATCACCACCAAAATGATTCAGAGGCAGACACCTCACATGCTCATAAAACCAGAGCCAAACAAACAGACATGCTTAATATACCAAAGTGTAAATCTTCATTTGGACAAAGAAGTTCTGAATTTTTAGCAGTAAAGTTATATAACAAACTCCCACTTAGTATCAAACAAATTAAAACAAAAAATAGCTACATTAAGGGCATTAAATGTTGGCTGAAGGAACTATCGGAAAATGAACTTATTAGTATATTTAAAACATCGTCATAGAAGTTTCTGGATAACGAACAATGAAGTTAAACCATAGAAGTCACTGAAAACTTATCCAAAGCCTAGTCCCCCTCAGCACTGGGTCTTCTAGTGAGGAGGATTACGAATATATTTTCTATTTTATATATGTATATACCTAATATATTTGATATAAAAATGTAAAATATAATAAATGTATAGTTACTAAATAAAAAATAAAAAAAAAATAAAAAAGTTGTATTGTTACGAAAGACACGAAATACTCATAAGCAGGAAGATAATAAGAAGAAGTATATTAATAATACATAATTCACAAATTCTCGAATATATTTTTACCATTAAATTAAACATGTTTACGTAAAATGTTTGCAATGTACCCAAATATAAGGGTTTTGTTTGTGTAGGGACATAAACAACACGTGCTCTTCACTTGGGACGATATGAGGTGGAAGTAAAAGACTTTTCAATATTTAGACATCCATCCCCTCGCTAACCCTTAATGACTCCCGGAGGAGATGTTTTCAGATGCGGTCCTCTCCGCCCTCTAACCTCTCTACCTCAGTTGTTGTATCGGCGGAATTTTTCATTCGCAATGAAATCGTAATCACCAACAAAACCCTAACGACTCCCACGACGCTGGCGCTGTTGGAATTGGTGGCCGTTGCTGCTAAGGGACGTATTTGTGAAAGAGAGTGATGATGCGTAAATAGCTTTTTATTTTAAATTTGTCAATGTCCGGACCGCTCGTAAGACTTGAGGGATGTATCGGATGTGAATTGAATGCGTCCTCTCCTTTTCAAATATTTTTTTTTTCCGAGTGAATTGGTTGATTGTGGTATTTGACAAAGTGATATTGATGCTATGCATCAATAAGGAATTGAATACACAAACTTGACGCTTATTTGACGAACTCCGTGGGAGAGTGGTGAAACCGTTACTTTTGATAAAAATAAAACACTCATTTTGTGAAAAACCACGAGTTTTCATTAATTTATTTACTGACCGGTTTCGCTTTGCTCAAGCATTATCGGGGTTCGAATTCATACATATTAATACAGTATTCACATGTATTAATTCCCCGGGTTCATGGGGTGAGGTTTGTCTAGGTCTTGGAGGCGGATGACCGGACACACTGAACCCCAGATTCCTACCCATCCCTTAAACCCTTTTCCTTCCCAGAACTCTCCTCTCCTTCCTTTCCTTAAAAAACCCTCCACACAGCATCCCCAAAGATGACAATGGCCTGAGTGAAAATATTTTCCTCAGGGACACCTGTATGGAGTTCATGTAAAAAAAAAAAAAAAAAATTTCCCTGATGATTCAAAGCTAAGCGAAACCAGTCGGTAAATTAATTCATGAAAACTCGTGATTTTACTAAAATATGTCAAACCACAAAGTGATTGCTTTCTACAATAATACGTTACTTTGGAATTTACTGTTTAAGAAATAGTATCCTTTTAAAAAGCACTTATGTACTTCCAATGAGTGTTATCAATGGTTATGTGGTCAATGAAATAAAATATTAATAAAAAAAAAATGAAACAATTCAACTTTGTATAAACCACTTATATAATGCGTAAATCCGACCGGTTTCGGAACAAACGTTAAAATATTAATCATCACAACACTAATGAAAGCACCTACATCAAGTTTTTTTTGTGAATACCGCGCAAGATTTCCAACTGCACTCGTTTTCCGGAGTCAGTGGGATGAAGGAAGTGGACGATGAAGGAAATGGGGAGAGAAAGGTTGGGAAATATCTGGTTATTCAGATCTCAAACACAGGTAAATAATTATTACGTGTCTAAATGGTTGTCTTTGACCAGGGTAATTCTGATGGTATTTATAACCACTCTGCAATGTTGTATGGCAGACGATTATGCTTTAGCCATAGGGGCATACATTAAATATTAACACAAGAAGTGTCTAGGGCTAGGGGCAGTATTTCGTGGTCCAATATATGGGCCCATTTTGGCCACACAAAACGATGTTTCATCATGATTACCAAATTTAAATAATACAATTTCGGGCAAGTGTAAGAGAGATAGTCCTCGAGCTAAATAGGTCTAGAACGAAAAGGCAGTGGCACATTTTATTCTATGTATGGAGGTGACAAAACTGAATATCTTGGTATTGACTCCAAAGTTCCACAGATAAAACGTTGGCTTTAATTACGTTTACGGAATAGCAGGTATTCTTCCTCTACTTACATATCATTAAATTTCAAACTTATATATCATTCTATGGTCGAATCCATACTTAGATATGGAATTCGAACTTGGGGACACTCGAGCATAATTAATATTAAATACATTCAAAATTTACAAACTGCTATAATTAAAAAAATTGTTAAACCTAACATTTACAAACAAAGAAACAACTTAAAATTACCGTATGGGTCTGAGGGCCTACTTCCAATAAAAGGGCTTCTCTGTTATATTATAATTATGGATAATTCGGGAGAAAGCACGTATAAAAAGTTATTGGAGCATAGTCACACAACAAGATTTACCGAAAACAAAGGCCTAAAAATACCACGAATATCAAATAAGTATGGTACCTTTGATTTATAACATGTTGAATCAAAACATTAATTTAAAAAATCATGAGGAACCCTACCATAAACTGACAAAAAAATGGTTAATAAATGAACAACATATTTATCTATCCTAAATCTTATATTAGGTATTAATATTGTAACTTAAGCTAATGTGTGTTATATAATAATATTAAATGGTAGAACCTACGGACAAGCTGATCTGTCACAGCTTTGTGGGACTACCCATATCTTATATTGTATTAATTAGATGTAATTATATTAAATTTAATAAATAATAAAAATAAATAAATAAAAAACGTTCTCTTCCACGTTTTCTTCATATTTCTCAAATTAGTATTCCATAGTCCCAATTTTTTTCGGGCAGTGGAATAGTATGGTACCTACGTTTATAGAAAAAATCATGTTTTTATATTTTCTTTCGAAAAATACGGAAATAATCTGCCAGTACACGTATTTTGTTGTCTCGGAAAATTTATATGTAGGAATAGTTGTTGAAATGAGAAGAGGAATTTGCATGATAAAAAACGACATAAGAAAAATACAGAAAATATTGAGTGATGGAAGTATAACAGAGGTCACCAAGATGAGATTTTTCCAGGCATATTTTCACCATATTTCTAAACGATTTGAAATCGTTGTCAGCGAAAGAAAGCGGATAGACGCCCTCAAAATGTGGTGCTGGAGAACAATGCTCACGGTATTTCTGAAAATGCAAATGGTCAATGAATCCATTCTGGAAGAGATAGGCATCCGCAATAGGTCACTTGCATGGATTTCATAACGACTTGGAAAAAATCGTGTGGATAGATTTTTTTACTAAGATTACAAAAATGTTATTAAAATTTTTTAGAAATGTACAGTTTTTTATTTTTCAATAAATATATCCATTATTTGGGCCCGTGACGTCACCACATGAAAATTTCCCGTCTCCGAAAATGTTCCTATTAATTTAGTAAAATTCCACCTTGATTTATTTTTTTTATATGGCAACACTTTGATTTCAGGCGAATTTTTGAATTTGACATTTAAAGTTCACTAAATTGTTCGTTCTCTGCGAACTTATAATTTGGTTTGACTTTTTGACAGATGTGATGAAGAGAACCCCGTACATTTTACGCTGTCTGTACGTGTTTTAGAGGTATAATGGTAGTGGTGCTGATTTTAACAAAATCAAATTTTATAATATTCTTGTTATTATTATAATTTACAAGTACAAGTATATTACATTGGATTTAGTAATACAGACGTTGAACATTGTAATGATTTATGATCAATGAGATGGATCGAGGAAAAAAATATTTGTGAGATGTAATATTTTTGGTACTCCTCGTTATTCTTGTGGAAAACGTCATTTTTTTAAAAATTATTTTTGGCTATGTAATTATCGCTTTTTCGCATCCATAAAATTATGACCCATCTTTCCGGTTCATAAAAAATGGTCTGATTTTTCGAATTGAAATTTTCAAAAAATCGCAAGCGTTTCAAAAATACGATAAAAAAACCCGAATGTTTTAGAATATTTGCCTAAACCTGAAAAAAAATTTAAAAAATGTGATACAAGTGGCCTATTGGCTATCAACATACAATGAATTTAAAGATACTTTGGGCACGCTGCTCGCCAAATTGAGGACTCCAACTTGGAGTTACTGGCAAAGTGGAAGGCAAGAGTAGCAGAAAAATTGAAAGATGAGTATCACTGGCGTCCAGTACATCGCGCGTCGGTGTCCGTAGCCGTGGAGAAGCCTTGTCTACCTTGGAAATTTGAGTGGGTGTCACCGAGGAACCGATAAGAAGAAGAATAGCAAGTTGTTGTACAACAACACTTTTAAAAGCCGCCAGGAATGTTGACAAAAATTTCTTCATATGACAGACGTTGCTTGTAGCGGTGTCGATGAAACGATTTGAAACCTAACATGTCTGGACGAGTAGTTTAAAATAAGATGAGATGAATCTTGAAAATGCACTTCATCCATTTCACGGTGATTGGATTTGGTTGTGACACAAGATTTCTTTAGTTTTTCGTGTCAGTGTAATATCTATGCAAGTAGGTACTAACAGTTTATAAATCACGTAGGTAAGTCCCCAATACCTGGCACGTGAAAGAAAAATAAGAACTTAATTGATTGTTAAATTTCAGGTGGTGACCAAAATTAATGATAATTTTTTCCAATTAAAAAACGTTAAATTTTTGAAACATTTGAACTCTACGATAATAAAATGAACACTTTTGCAAATATAGTGTTTATTATAAGCAATAATTATCAGCCTGAAACACTCATCTATATTGAAAAAATCTTCCGAGATCATAAAAAATCTTTCCGTTGGCGGCAGGTATCTTTTCTCGAAAGATTTTTTCAATGTAGATAAGTGTTTCAGGCTGATAATTATTGCTTGTAATAATTGTTACCCTTTTTTGTTATGCATAAAAAATCTTGTCTTAAACAATAAAAAAACTCATCAATTAAAAAATAATAATAAATATAGTGTTGTTTATGACAAAGTTACTGACTGACAATAATATTACTGACTTAGTTATAAGCCAGTAATATTATTATTTTATGTATTTATTTGTACAGCGCCCTTGAGGTGATTTTTCGCGAAAACGGCGCTATATAAATTAGCCAAATATTATTATTATTATTAAAGAAAACTGACAAAGCCAAATCCACTTTCAGATTCATTCAAAGGCCAGATTTTGGAAAAAAATACCAAAATGCAACCACTCTTTTACGAAATCTGTTACTAAATTGGAATTACTGCCGACTGACCTCACATTCTTTTTCGATCCCAAAACTTACACTAATTTTATTTCTTAAAAGACCCTCCACGCAGGATCGCAATAAGGGAAATTATTTTCCTCAGGGCCTCCTATGTACATTAAACATACAAAAGTTAGACAAAAAATACATATCACAACTGCTTTTATTTACAATGGTAAGTTCAGTGACCTTACTTATAAATTTCACGATTTTCTCTTGTCCAAAGATTTTGTTGTTGACATTTTCAAAGGAAAACATTTTTTTACAAATTCCTGCGGTCTGATGAAAAAGGTTTTTTTACTTAAAAAAACCTTACCGATTGGGAAAATATTTTCTATCCAAAAATACCTTTCGCTGCTGAAAAAGAGCAAATATTAAAATAGATGTCAGTACACGTCACTGCCAGATATGTTACTTTGAAGCCACATGAAAGAGTTTGATTCGCGTTGAAAGTAGGTATATTTTGGTGTGTTTGTATTTTACGCAGTTTTCGGCTTTTCTCTCGTTCATGGGCTGTTTAATTATTTTTATGGGGGGTATTACGAATAGCATAATAATAATTAATTATCAGAGAATGACCGAGCATCAAGCACCAAAGTCCCTGCTGAACTCAAGATCGATAGGGCGAAGGAGCCTGGGACCAAGATTAAGATGGAGCGACATCATCGTCAAAGATATATCTACCTTCTAAACTGGAGAAAGTTGGTACAAAATCGAGATGAGTGGAGGAATACACTTGAGGAGGCCAAGACCCACCAGGAGTTGCAGAGCCAAGAGTGATGATGATGATGGTTACGAGAGCAATGTTGAGAAATTGACGTTTAATGAAGATTCCGTTATACGTATTTTTCTTTTATTCACCTGGTAACGAATTACTGGAGTCGTTATTCTTTACCGCCATAATGCGGGCTTGCCTAGTCTAAAGACCATAAATTGTTATTGCATGAAGGGCAGGTTGTTTCACATTACAAACATTGATGGTAACATATCTTGAATTATAGAATTAGAATACAGTAAAACCTCTATCTACCATTTTTGAAGGGACCTATTGAAATAAACTATAGATGCGGGAAAACAATGATTGCGGGAATATAGATTAATACTAAAAGGTTTTGGCCTGTGACATTTGAGAGATTAAGAAGATTTTTTTCCGATCTTGCACGTGTAGACAGTTATAGAATTGCACGTGTGTGCGGGTGTTATTATTACGTTAAATACTCTTTTTTGTGACTCGGAGCTATCAGGGGCTCCTTTTAAGATAACTTAAATTAATACAATCAATCGGATAACTGACGTAGCTCTGCCTTTTATATCCGTCCTTCATTGAAACATAAACTTAGTTTAAAAATATTTTTAATTATGCATTTATTCTAAACCTACTTGGTCTAGAGCTGACATCCACAACAATAGGCCACTTGCATCACAATTGAAAATTTCACCTTGGGGATATTTTGAAAATTTCAATCCGAAAAATCAGACCATTTTTATAAACCAGAAAGACGGGACATTATTTTATAGGTGCGAAAAAACGATAATTACGTAGCCGAAAATCATTTTAAAAAAATAACGTTTTCCACACGAATGGCACAGGAGAATAACGAGGCATTATATCATCTCATAAATATTTTTTTCCTTGATCCATCATATTGATCATAAATCATTATAATGTACATCGTCTGAATTACTAAATCCAATGTAATATACTTGTACTTGTAAATTATAATAATAATAAGAATATTATAAAATTTGATTTTGTTAAAATCAGCACCATAACCATTATACTTCTAAAACACGTACCGACATCTAAAATGTACGGGGTTCTCTTCGTAACATCTGTCAAAAAGTCGAACCAAATGATAAGTTCGCGGAGATCTAACAATAAATCTAGTGAACGTTAAATGTCAAATTCAAAAATTCGCCTGAAATCAATGTGATGCCATATAAAAAAAAATAAATCAGTGTGGAATTTTACTAAATTAATAGGAACATTTTCGGAGACGGGACATTTTCATATAGTGACGTCACGAGCTCAAATAATGGATTTATATATTAAAAAAAAAAAAACTCTACATTTCTTAAAAATTTTACTAACATTTTCATAATCTTAATAAAAAGATCTATCCAAACGATTTTTCCAAGTCGTTATGAAATCCATGCAAGTGGCCTATTAATTGGCTTTCAACTGCGTGCCTACAACATGCTTTTGACACGTTGCTAGCCAAAATGAGGGCTCCAACCTAGAGAATCTAATATTTTCTGGCAGTATTTAGTTACTAATTTGGAAGGCGGGTATGGGTAACGCCGCCCCAGGATTCGATAACCAACACACTTATCAGGGTTCATGGGGTAAGGTTTATCTAGGTCCTAGGACGTGGCGGACCGGATCGGGAGAGGTGGAGGGAGACCTTTTGCACTCTCTAGCCGGACTCATCAACCCATCTCATTGCTCTGCAGTGGGAAGATTGAATTCATACGTCCATCACTCCTGGACATATTGACCGCAAGATTCCTACCCACAAGTGTTTGATTTTTTTTTTGTTATTATTATTAAGTTTAAGATAATATTTCGCTTTCTTAACTCAAACACAGAGCATATATAGTATAGTAGTACAAGTATAGAAGAGAGGGAGCGGGAGACAGAACGATGGAATAAAAGGCGTCAAGTCGAAGTATGAGTCAGTCGTTTATTGGGCTACGTAGCGAGGGTCGGTGAAGCAGTAACCAGATGTATGCAGGGTGCAGTGATGAGATGCTGCAGGCGTACGGATGTGATGGAGATGGTGCGGTGAAGGTCAGCGAGTTGCTCGACAATAACATGAGGTATGCAGGGTGCAGTGATGAGATGCTGCAGGCGTACGGATGTGATGGAGATGGTGCGGTGAAGGTCAGCGAGTTGCTCGACACCATGGCGGTGGAGATGACCTATCTTCCAGGCCGTTGCTCGACGCTTTAAGTCGCGGAGATGAACGGTGTGTGGCTCGGTGAGCTGAGCCACCAGCAGGTAGTCCTGGAGAGGCGGAGGGTGTTTCCATGGCAGCGAAGCACGGTGGGCTTCGGGGTGCCATGAAGTGGTGAGCTGATCACTGGACTGAAGGTGACGTAAGCCTTGTAAGTCGCGGGATGGAGCTGTTCTGAGTGAGCTGTAGACACGGTGGGCCTTAGAGCTGAGACGTGGTGATGGACCTCGAAGAAGCTACCCTGGAGAGAGCGGAGATGCACCGGGCTCTCGTGTGCGTGCTGTTACATGACGAGCTGTTGACCGACGGTTAGTGTGAGACTGACTGAGCTAGCGCCGAGTTTAGTCGCTTTATATATACCAGCGCGACCGGTGGAGTAATGTTCCATTCGCCGGCAATGTGCACACTGGAAGGTACTGGAACATACGCGGTGCCGAATATTCAGGCGGTTTGTAAACTCTAGACCTTTCTAGGCGGTGGCGATATTATTATCGTCATCGGCACGGCAGGCGGCCAAAGTCCATCCTGCCGTCGTAGGTAGATAGGTACATAGGTGAGTGGCTTGCCAGCGCTGCGCAAATATCAGATGTTTCTCGATGTTCTTTCTGAAGGCGAAAGATAATGCGTCGCCACAGAAGTAATATTTTTAATTTTGTTCCAACATCTTAAGTTTAAATAGTTTTTTTTTAAAGGTTTTTATATTCTTTTCCGTTTTTAGGTTATCTGGAAGGAGATTATACATATGAACTCCCTCGTGACCAATACTTCTCTTGCCACTTTCAGTCTTGACAGTATTTGTGTACAATTTATTGTGTTGTCTAGTATAATGTTCGTGTACTTGTTATGTTTTTATAAATGTTGTGTTTGTGTGTATAAGTCCATTTTGTATTTTGTAGATTAAAAGACATATGTTATATTCGTACAATGTTCTTATTTTCAAAAGGTTCATTTCCTGGTATAGTTTTTTTGTGGGAGTGTCTGGGTTATAGTTGAACAGTTTTTAATAACTTTGTTTTGTATTATTTGTAAGTCGTTTAAGTACGTAATGTATGTGTTTCCCCATGTTTCTATTAAATAATTTAGGTGGGACTGGATTAAGCTAAAGTATAAGCCCCTCTTTACCTCTGTTGGTAGAAGATGAGCAATTCTACCAAATACACCAATTAATGGGATGATTTTTGTTTTTAGTTTTTCTACGTGTTGTTTAAATGTCAAATGTTTATCAATATATAAGACAATTTGTCTATTGGTTGTACTTCTTTATTGGTAATGACAAAACAAATCATGTGTTGCTCTGTTAACAAAGAAACTACATTTGAAGTTTATTTGTCGATCTTAAAAACATTATAACACTTTAACACTTATTTTTCTGATATCTTGATTAATTGAATGTCTGCTACGTAGCTAGTCAAAAACAATAATCAATTGTTTTTATGTCACCATGACAACACATCAATGAATGACATTTGAAAAGTAATTCATTATTCGAACACGAAGGAATCCCTATGCATTTCTAGGTAGGTATTCCTTTACAATAAGTATTATTATTATTCCTTTATAAGCCCAGGTATTTTTCGCTATCTAGAATATGTAGGTCTCTTTCTTCTATTTGTAATGGTTTATGCGATGGTATTATTCTATTAGGTTTAGATTCGCTCGACTATGTCATTATTTTTTCAGGGACTGTCGTGATGGCTTCTCTCTAATATCCGGGCAATATTCGGTTTTTCCCCACTATTTGGTAAGAGCACCTGGATAAAAAAATGTTATGTTAACAGATTTTAGTTAGAAAATTGCTATTTTTTGTTGACCTTTAGATAATCGCACACATTAAGGCTTACATACTCGTACACACTGCGAGCAAGAGATAGGAAACGAGTCGTAAAACACTTTTCAATTTGCTATAAAAAATACACTTTCAATTAAATTAATGTTTCCATGCGCCTTATTATCAAAAAACAATCACCATAAATTAGCGTAGATTATTATTTGGTCAGAGGGGCGGTGAAGCGTGGGGGCGGTAGTAGAGGGGCGGTGTACGAGGGGGCGGGGATGGCTTAGTCGCTAGTTTGCGGGCTATAATTCAGGGAAGTAGTCCCGCCTGTCCGAACTATCGCATCCGCCAGCAATTTTAAATTTCGCAATTGTTTCCGATAAATAATAGCGACTACACCACTGTACTCCGCTATGCGGGAGATAAACCACGTACTTCCAGCAGAAATTTAATAAGTCCAAACGAATAGTTACTTGTCTTTTTTATGTGAGCACACCACGGTCTTAACGACCAACCAACAGATCCTGTGTGACTATGGCGTTCATGTTTGATGTAGGTTGTATAAAGCTGGGATTGCATAGAAAAAATGTATGAAGTACTTACCCGAATATTAAAATCGGATTAAGAGCGTTTAACTAGCCAGCGGTTGAAAATCCACATTTTGTCGAAAGTTGTTCTTATGATCGTGCAGGGCGGTTACGAAGAGAAAGATTAATTATTCACCGTACCAGCTTTTTAAAAATTATAACTCAATATCGATTTTATTTCATTCCAAATTTACTTTAATTTATACCTACATCAAAAAATGCTGAAAAGCGTGATGATAAAACTATTAAAATAATGTACTTTTTGTTATTATTTTTTGATTATAAGTATTTATCATTTTTCAATAATGTCTAAGTTAAATAAGAATGTTAAAAAAATCTGAAATACCTATATTAGTTTGTAAGTGGGCAAATAAATATACAAACGGACCAATTTTCGCCAAGAAACACAGGTACGTATATATTTTTTAATGATTTTATTTAAACTAAAATTAATATTCCAGATACCCAGATAATGTATTAATTTATTTTACTGCATGATTATATTATTTAAAATGGGTGTGGTATAATACAAAATCTTTTTTGAAAATTTGCCATCGACCTGTGGTAGATATAACCTTATTATACTAAAAATAATTATTTTTTCTCAAAATTTAAAGTATGCGAATGCTAGATAAAAGAATAATCTTTCGAAATCCATAATATATAATTTTTTGTGGAAAAGAGTAATACGTCTAAAATCTGATTTAAAAATGACATATTTCTTATTTTCTCTGGTAATACCTTCTTTAATAAAATAGATTACGCCTTTTACCAACTTATCACTTATCCGTGGCGGTTTTCATCGCATCCGTACTTTTACTTAAAATAAATCATAACTATTGAAATCTTTCTTTTCCCTCTCTCCTGTCCCTCTTCACCCCCTTCAAGCTCACTATCTGATAGTATTAATACGTTAGCGTCTGCGTGGTTGAAATTTAAGAACCCGTCTCCATATACTCGTAAACATCTCTGTACGTAAAATTTCAAACAAATCTACCGTTGTAATTCGGTTTCGAATTCAAGAATTATTCAAAAGATGGCGTTACTTCCGTTAGCAGGTCGCATGAGAATTTGCCCACCCTAGGTATAAGAACTACTTCTTCTTCTTTGTGTGCCCTATCAGGTCCCCCAGACGTTGGCGATCACTCTTGAAAATGTCTCTTTGTCTTGCGCTGCCCGGAATAACTACTCGACACTTCTAATGCCGGTTCACTCTCGTATATTTCGCAGCCAAGACATTTGTCTCCTACCAGGCCCTCGGTGACCCTCTATCTTGCCTTTCAATATTAAATGGAGCAAGTGATACTTCTCCCCTCGAAGTATACGACCCAGATGTGAAATTTTCCTGATTTTTATTGATGTAAGCAGTTCTCTATCTGCTCTACCCGCCTGAGAATTTCTGTATTGGTGATCATGTCAGTCTATAGGACCTTGAGCATTCTCCGGTGAAGCCACATTTCAAAAGCCTCTAACCTGTTCATGGTATTGACTTTTAGGGTCCTTGTTTCACATCCATACAGCAAGACCGACCACACATAACATTTTAGCATTCTCTGCCTTAGTTTTAAGCTGATATTGTCATTGCAGAAGAGGGATTTCATTTTAATGAACGCAGTTCTTGCTGCTTCAATTCTGCACCTAACCTCTACATCTGGGTCAAGAGTCTCCGTGAGTATACTGCCGAGGTATTACGTCATTGAGTATACTTCAAAAAATTTAAAACTTTAAAAAATAGTGCACAAAAAGCTGCCGGCTGCTGGTCGGCAGACCAAGAAATTCTAAAATGGAATGATCTAGATTCTAGATTCGTTGGTTTCATTTGTGTACTCGATGACGAAAAAAAATTTTTTACCCCGCTTTGACGCCGGCCGCATGCCAACGTGTCAGGCTGCTGGTTGGCAAACCTGCTTTTTTCTCATTTTCTAATCGACCTCTATCATATAAAACCATTCACGTTCGTGTACTTGATGACATAATTTTTTCTAAGAAAATCGCTCACTATTTCCATGACTGCGCGACTCCTGCCAAGAGGCGCACCGGCAGACCAGCTTTTTAAAGGTTTTCTAAATGTCCATTATCACTCAAAGTAGTTTCATCCGTGTAACTCGATGACGTAGAGTTTGCGAGATTTTGACGGATGCCCGAGAGGAAATGCTCGATGGCTTGCAAGTTACTACGAGACCAGCTTGGAACACGGATCTCGTTTCGAATAAGGTGAACTTTGAGTGTTTGAGGAAATTTACGAAAGTCTGGGTTGAGAGATGGCCTGATCTTAGAGTCGCTGACTAGCTGTAAAATCATGTAGGTGCCAGGTGTATCTGCTCTTGAATCCACGGACATTCTCTTTACTTTATTACATCCACTGCCGGAATTTTATGTTTTATGCTTTATATCTGCATTTTTTTTTTGTTATATCATCTCTATTTTAGGTACCTTTATCTTCTTCTATTATATACGTTTTGTTCCTATTTCTTTAATTTTTGTGTGACTTATCTTTTTTTTTATTTTATTTCTTTTTACATGGTTTATTTCAGATTTTTCTCTAAGCTATGCTAGACGATGTTTTATCGAGATACCTGTTTATTATTTGTTTTTTTTTTTTAATTTATTTTGGTTTCTTTGTTCTCTTTTTCATTTTAGTCTCACAGTGCAACTTTGCTTCGCTCAGAAGGCTGAACTGAACTGCATCTATCTATTTTGTTATGTTTCTTTTTCCCCTTCTGGGGGTGCGCTAGACCTCGTCCTTGCATCAACAGGAGTCGGTTGACGATGGCACGGTGCCCTCTAAAATTAATTGCGCCACCCCCAGCAACATGTGCAGGCTTTACGTTTGGGAGGGCGACCACGGCTCTTTTTCGCCTTGCCTCCGGCTACTCGACGCTGAATTCCTTGGGGTCGTCGGGTATTTCCCCCCAATCTCCCAATTACTTTTCGTTGAGGCATCACCGAGGAACCGGCTAAGGCGCGCGGAAGCTGAGTGTGGTTCACGACTAGACCGAACGTCATGCGCATTCTTGCTGGGACTACCAATCGATTGTAGAGGACTCCCAACCGTTTGCCATGTCCTTATTACTTATCTACTGTGTCTTCCTCCCAAACAGGTGCTTGTAGGATACGCTGGATAAATCACCCAGCGCTTGCCACCTCGTGGACTTTCACCAACCTGTCCCATTGTCTTGTCTATATTTTGTTATACTAACACATATTGTATCTGTATTTCCCGCTAAGCACTTGCATACTGCTTACTAACAACGTATGCAGGAACATTGGAGGTCTAGTTTCGTTATCAAATGTAGAGTCGTTTTTACCAAAAAAATTAGAGTCCTTGCAAGAGCCTTAAAGGGGTAACTATCTGTTACCTATGCCAGGGCGGGTAAGTGGTGGGTCCTCCAATATAGTTTACTTATCTCGTCTCCTAGTCTATTATTCCCAAATTGGGATTGTCATAGTTCCACTGGCTTCTGGATATTAATACTGTTGTGCGGCATTAAATCAAAAAAATAATTAAAAAAAATAAACTGCCTTTGGACTTTCGTTGGGATTTGAACACAAAAAAATTAAGTTTGATATTAATTTGCAAAAAAAATGCTTTGTTGAAGAGATAAAAGATAAGAGTAGTAGAAATAAATGCAGACCTAATCTTCAAATGGGCCTACAGCGTTTTTATTTGTTTTTTTTTTAATCTAAAAACCGCACAAGAGTCCCAACTGTTTTCAGCCAGTGAGACTATGGCATGCCCAATTAGTATATGTTGTGAGGCTGAAGGTAAGTGGGGAGGGGGAGGAGATGGGTAGGTAGGTGAGGAAGTACCTAGCCATTCAGATTTAGTTACCAAACATGGCTAAAGCCATTTTAACGTTTTTATTTCAATGGTGGTCTTACAACAGAGCGATAGTGATAAATTGTGCACTTTGGAAAGTGCCGAAGTGCCGTATATTATTTTAAAAGATTAAAAATGTAAAAATACAAATCAATAAAATAAAATTTACTTACGCACGCCGGGATTCGCATCAGCAACTACTGGATAGCTAGTCGGGAGCCTTATCCCTCAACCATGGAGGCCGCCTCGAAGGCGGTTAACGTTTTTTTTTTTAATTTAGCTCCACACAGAAGGCCCTGAGGAAAAAAATTCTTCTCAGGGCCTATGACATCTTTGGTGAACGGTCTATTTAGGAAAGGAATTTATGGAAATGAAAAAGGTGTGAGGGGTGAAGCGATGTTCCGAGAGAGTCCTGCTGGAGAGATTTAAATGTCTCCCTCAGTCTCACCCGATCCGGCCTGCCACGCGGTGAGCAGATCCATCCGCCGCCAAGATCCAGACAAACCTTAATCCGGGCACCCTTGCTAAGTCACCAAACGTAGAGATCCACTTGAGGTGACCTATGGCAGAGGTGTTGGTTATCCAATAAACGGTTCCCGGGGCGGCGGTACCCATTTCCGCCTCCCAAATTAACGTAAACGGATAAAAGCAATATTTGAAAAATTATAAAAGCAACCTTCTGCTCCCACAAAACTACAAATAGAAATAAGATTTCCATAATATGCAATAAAAATAAAGACACATATTTGGATATCACCAATGGACGTTAGAAAACCTTTTTGGCCTTTTCAGCGCAAGTAAAATCCATTTTACTTTGCCGCGCTCGAATTAATCCCAAGCAAAGATTTATAAAAATAGCGGCGAGCTCTCTAGTTATGAGGTACGTGGGAGTGGCGGCAATGTGTTTTAATGTTTGGCTTCTGAAGACGACGTCCTAACTATATTTCTCACTTCACAAGACGGATGATGCAGAACTATTCAGTGGTTGGGAACAGCGGAACCAACAGTGGCTACCTAACTCTTCAGGGCTGCCACGTGGAGATATATTTCAACGAGGAGTACAACAGCACCTACCCGGTGAGAGATTAGTTTAAAGACGTTAACCCCTTGGAACAGTTGGTGTGCAATAAGTCTTTTCAACCGATGGTCATTCATTTTAGATATAGTAAATATAGTTTTCTCTACAAAGAGATGAAAATATTATAAAATCTACACTAATTAGTAAATTTTAAATTGGAATCACATTAAACAAGAGAACACGTAAAAGTATGTAAGCTAAAATAAATTATTCGTTTTTAACCCCACGGACCTCGACCATATTTTATCAGAGGGTTAAAAAATTTCCGCTTTATAATAAAATCCAAATATATAGAATATTTCTGAACGTATCTGAAAACTCTAAGTGCTAGTTCAGACACGGCGATAACCGCGCGATTGATAAAATCGTGCGGTTTGAACCGCAAAAATGTCGACTGTTCAAACATCGGCGGTTAGTTAGCGATTAGCGATCAGTTTCAAGATGGAAGTCGAAGAGGAACTAGCGTGTCTGTGGCTGCTCCAGAAAAAAAATAAAGAAAAGAAGGAAAACGCAGTATTGGGTGCACCCAATATTAAGGGATCGACTGGCCACATGGCCAATTCGTAACGCTATATCCCAATTTAAGAATGTTTGAGAGGAAATTTTTAAACTATTTAAGAATGTCAATAAAATCTTTTGATGAACTAATCAGGGAAGATATTTCGAACTCAGAGCGAAGAAAAACTCAGGCGTGCTCTCGTTGTGACGTGTTGATCGCGCGGTGCCCGCAACACTACTGAACACTGAGGAAGATCTCCATAGTAATAAAACCGTGCGGGCGCCGCACGATTCTATTTTCTAGCGGTTGAGTAGCGGTGACCGCGCGGTTGGACTAACCGCGCGATTATGTCTGAATGATTATATAAATACCTGCGTAAATAAGACCCACGCGGTTCCCGTGCGATTCTCAAATCGTGTCGTGTCGTGCCGTGTCTGAACTAGCACTAAATTGATAAAATATGTAGGTACGCTTTCAAATTTTATAATTCGAAATAAATATATTATAATTTTGAAATATAAAAATTTTGCGTGCAAACATAAAAAAGTTTTAAAAATGACCACCTTTTATTTTTTCTAATTAAAATTAACGGTAACAAAAAAATTTTAAAAATACGTAAATATTTGGATACGTTTTTAGATTTTTACGGCCAAAAGCATTTTCGTTACACGTTTTTGGGGTGTCATGGCCGTTTGCGCTAGCTCCTTCCTACCGGATCTGCCCTGACGATGGACAATGAAAAGCTCTCCGAAACGTTGGCTAAAGAAGGAGGTAGCGCAACACGGCATAACACCACAGACACAACTAACGAAAAAACTTTCATATTTTGTTATTGTCACCTCACTTTTTGACGTTCCACGTAAAAATTGTTATTAAAAAATGCCTAAAGTTTCAAATTTTTTTTTCAAATTGCGATCCTAAACTTTGGTTTTATAAAGGTATGCATTTTATTTCTGTTGTGGCCAATTTTTAAATTTGAATCGTAGTGTTTTTTCCTTCTAACACCGTTTTTATTTTAGACCATATTTCTCACTATGGTAGTTAAAGGAGACGATTTAACGATTTCTGTGACACCTACATGTCCTACATACATATACGAGTTGTTCCAAAAGGCGAAAAAACTAGCCTGACAGGTTTAATTAAAATTTACACATAAATAAAATATATTTTTTTAAGAAAATTACACTTATTTTATCTAAATAAAATATGAAAAAACAAGACCCAGAAAAATAAAAAAAACGCTCTCAACTGGGATTCAAACTCATTCAAACTCTCTTGTTTTACCAAGACAAGCGTCTTAAATAACTTGGCCATTGATACCTCTTATTTTTAAGTCATTTTGGTCAATCTAATTTATTTATTTATTTTTAATTTTTAACTTTATGAGTAAAATCTCAAATTATAATATTTAATTAAATGAAGACAATGTTAGCAAAACTCAATCGAAAATGTGAAGACAGAAAAATCAGAACAAGATATTGGCACCTCTGGGACTCATAGATAGCAGCTAATATATGTGTGTTAAGAAAATGAAGATAATGTTGGTAGTTCTTAATCAATGTACGAGTATGATACAGTTTTTTTTCTGTTTTTTTTGTTTGTTTTGTTTTTTGTTTTTTTTTTTTTTTTTTTACAGTGAATAACCGCACAAGAATCTCAACTGCTCCCGTCTGGAGCCAGTGAGACTATGGCATCCCCAATTGGGGTATGTTGTGAGGCTGAAGGTAGTGGGGAGGGGAAGGAGGTGGGGAAGAGGAAGGTTGGGAAGTACCTGGCTATTCAGATCTGGTCACCAAAACACGGCTAAAGCTATTTTCAAGCAACGTTTCAATTCTGAATGGTGGTCTTACACCAGGGTGATACTGATAGTATCTTCCACTCTGGAACATGCCGCAAATATACTATATATTATTTTAAATGAATTAATTGTGAAATAACACAAATTAATCAAATAAAATTTATTTGCGCATGTCGTGTTTGAACCCGCGACCTCGGACTGTGAGTCAAGAGTCTTACCCTGGACTACGGAGGTCGTCCAGGTCGTACAGTTGAAAGTTACCGAATTTGATATCAACACCTTAGCTCAATTGGTAGAACACTTACCATGTAAGCAAAGGGTCCTGGGTTCGAGTCCCAGAGGTGCCAATATCTTTTTCTGATTTTTCGGTCTCCACATTTTCGATTGAGTTTCGCTAATATTGTCTTCATTCAATTGAATATTCCAATTTATTCATTTTATTTGTTTATTAAGACATACGCAGTAAACATATATTAACAAGTTATAAGGAATATTAAATGAAATTATTACACGGTATATACCTATTACGTAAGTCCGTAGAAAATCATTAGATAATTTTGCGTGGGATTTGAACGGTTTTTAAAACTTAACTATTGAATTAATGAATAGAACAATAAAAAGTAACATTATGTATGAAGATAAAGAGACATATTTTTAGAACAAGAATTACAATGCTCTCGAATAGTAATTAAAGTTTAATGAAAAGATACGTATTTTTAGAACATTTTTAGAATAAGAATTACATGCTCACAAGTAGTAATTAAAGGTCAATGAAAAGATAAGTGTTAGTAAAAGCAGTTTTAAAATAAATTATATTATGCTAAGAAATTTAGAAAATTAGTTTTTTATGTTTGCAAGGAACTTGAAAAAGTGTAGTAATTTTTCATATGCTAATGGTTTCTTTTTGAAATAATATATTTTCTTCTTCAAATAATATATTACATTGATGGGAATAACCTTAAAACTTATTATTCTATTAAAAATTGACAATAAATTTTATTTATAAGGTTAATTTATCACCGGAATTATGTGTCGGATGACGTCATCAACGCTACATTCACTAACAAAAACAAATATGTTATTTTGGCCGAAAATCAAAAATTGCACATTTGAAATCGGTGAAACTTATTTTTCAGCATAAAAATAAAATACAATTATACACAGTAAAAAAAACTGTGACCTCCGTCCATTTCAGGTTAAGCCTCTGGAGTTACTTAATCCAGCTTTGTCTGGAATAACATAATTTAAAATTGTAATCTACCCTATTACGCAGCAAAAGTATTAAAATAAGATAACATTTACGTAGGATGATTCGAGATTTTCAAATGTATAAGTTTGATTCATTTTTAGGTCAGATTTCTAATCATCTGCCATTATACATCAGCCTTGAAAAACGCTGTCCGAAACGTTGGTTAAAGAAGAAGGTAGCCTAACATATTACCCCAAAATAAATTAAGCTATCATTTACGCTATTTAAAACCAGGTTATTTTGAGTTTAAACAGTTAAGTTGACTTCTTCTAACACAGCAAACTTATTTTGTGGCACCATTTTGATTTAAATTAATAAATTACTTCGTTTTTACCACTATTATTGTTCTTCAGGGTTTTTATTGATACTAAGTATCAATAAAAAAGAAGAAGTGAGCATTGCTCACGAAACATGTTGGTTTTGTAAACAATAAAAGTGGTAAAAACGAAGTAATTTATTAAATTAAAAGTTAAGTTGATTCACAAAAGTACATACAGAATTATTTCAGAAGTTTTAATTTATATAATGAATAACTTATTACTTTGTATAAAACCACTATATTTAAAACAATATCAACATGTTTCGACAACAATGTTGTCTTCATCAGGATATGTTACTATGATAAATGAAAAACAAGTATAGACAAATTAAAATAAATTATAACATAGACAAAATATTAAAAAGTAGAGGTGATTAATTACTTACTAATCATAAAAATAGTTATACAAAATTAAATTTAAAAATTACTTAAGGAAAAATAAAATTGCATTTAGATAATAAAAATTTTTAAGAATAATTAATTAAAATAATTAGTCTTAATCAAAGAATAAATAATTAGAAATTAGTAACACTATTAGTAACACTACGGGCATACAATTGGATAATTTAGAAATTTTAGAAATTAGAAAAAGCATTAATAGTAAATTAAATATTATAAATAACCAAACCTTTTTTAAAAATAGCCATCTTTTAAATTTATTTTCTTATTAATACTTACAACTAATTATAATTATTGATTTTTTGATTTAGACTAATTATTTTAATTAATTATTCTTAAAAAATTTTATTATCTAAATGCAATTTTATTTTTCCTTAAGTAATTTTTAAATTTAATTTTGTATAACTATTTTTATGATTAGTAAGTAATTAATCACCTCTACTTTTTAATATTTTGTCTATGTTATAATTTATTTTAATTTGTCTTTACTTGTTTTTCATTTATCATAGTAACATATCCTGATGAAGACAACATTGTTGTCGAAACATGTTGATATTGTTTTAAATATAGTGGTTTTATACAAAGTAATAAGTTATTCATTATATGAAAAATGATGCCACAAAATAAATTTGCGAAGTTTGAAAAAGTTTTAATTTATAATTGAAAAGGAATTATTATGTGGAGATTGTTAAATGTTTGAGGCAAAACTATATAATACATATTACATAATATATAGATCGTCCAGTTGATAGTCAGACATCTCCAAATACAATTTTTTGAAATAATGAAGAAAGCAATATTCGAATGCACCATAAGTCATATATTATTATTTACTCTTGTCTGTGTTTTACACATAAAATAACACCGGGAGTATTCTTAGTAACTTTATTATTTCAGTAAGTTTTTGGGACAATACAAATTATAATGATACGAAAAATTTTTTAAAAAATATATTGCTCGATTCAACCTCTTACAGTCATTTTTAATACTTACAGCAATCTATAAACATAGAAATTTAGGTTCCTTATGTTTGCGTTCGCAAATCTCGGAAAGTGATTGATAGATTGACTCAAAATTTTTACAGAACATTGCATTTTAGCAGAAGTGTGTTTCTATATATAATGGTAAGCTTTGGCGTTATTAAATTTGTATATATCGATCTGTGTATCAAAAGTCGCCTTGGTTCTGAAAAAAATAAATGTTGTTGAAGTAAACCTTGAATACATCACCAAAATAAAGGTAATATGACACATTAATATTCATTAAACACAGAAAAATTTTGCCGGATGCATTCTTTTTTTTTTTTACATTAACTCCACACAGGAGGCCGTGAGGAAAATAACTTCCCTCAGGGCCTATGTCATCTTTGAAGATGCTGTGTGGAGGGTCTTTTTGAGGAAAGGAAGGAGTGAACACGGGTCTTGAAGAGACCCATATTGTAGGAGGGAGGAAACACAGAGGCCGGCAAATCGTTCCACAGCCGAACCGTTGAACTCAAGAACGAGTCATAGAAACGACCCGTTCTCATGTGACTAATGTCAACCGTGTACAAATGTTGGGCGCGTGTTTGGCGTGTTTCCGGACTATGCACCGGTGCCGAGGGGATCAATGACGCTAGTTCCTCGGAGCATCTTCCATTGTAATACCGGTAGAACAAGGACAGCATTCCCACCTGACGCCTGTGCTCTAAAGATTGCAGTCCGTCTGTTAAGATGGGAGAATCTATCAAACGGACCGCCCGTTTCTGCACAGAGTCAAGGGTTTTTTTAGGTATTTTGGAGCTCCAGCCCAGAGGTGGCTGCCAAATTCAACCGTGGGGCGCACTTGCGATTTGTACAGGGTTAGCAGTTGTGTACTATTAAAGTATCTGCGGGCCCTGTACAGTACGCCCAGTTTCTGAGAGGCTAACTTAACTCCGGATTCGATGGAGCCCCCTTACCTGAGCTGGTCACTTAGAGTTACACCAAGCATATCGGTGCATTCGGATACATTTTTAAAAGTCTCGTAGAATTCTAAACTTAAAGAAAATATACGTTTTGGAAAAATCGTTACTACATTATTTTTTATCACACTAAAATAGTTATAGTTGAATTATCACGATGACGTATACACGTCGACCCGTGGAGAGATCCAAACTCGACAGACATAAAATTACTCGTTAGCGTGTCGTATTATTGAGTATTTGCGATGGTGCCACACTTTGCAAGCAGCTAAAATGTTTGTTTTTTATTCTAAAAAGATTCGAAATTAAGGTACCCAATTAAAATAAAATTAAAATCCAGAAAGAAACCTAGGATTTTATAATAAAGTTACGCTAGATACCTCAAATTATTAACTGCGCAGCGGTCCGGTACAACCTTAGATAAGAGAAACAATTCTCTTATCTGTGGGTACAACAGTACGACATTTTGAAATATTCTACTGGTGACCAAGAAAACGTCAACATTTCGTTTAATTCACTACAAGTTTTTGTGCATTATAGTTGATTTGGTAATGTTTATGAGATATCTGAGTATTGTACCGTAGAGGGTACACTTTTACACATAACTGAACACCCGACGCAAATTTTGATTTTACGGAGATTTCAGACTAAACAACTGGACGATCGATACTGTAGGCTGGTTCTGAGATTAATTTTACTTTCATTCTTGACAATATCGTTTACAAAAAGGAAAAGAGAAAACTCTCACTTTTGTAAAACTTGCTTTCACGCGTTTTGGAATCATCATTGTCTACAAAATATTTGAAATATTTTCCGCGAAAAGTATTATCGTAATTTAGTTTTGGTTTATTATGTCGTGTCGCACTACCTCCTGCTTTAACCAACGATTCGGGCAGCGTTACAGTGTCTATCATCAGGTCAGATTGTGACGTTAAATACTTACTTGTAATTCATTCCCTCCAAACCTGGTCATCCATCCATGAATAGAATAAATAATCACATACAAAGCCAGCAAGCAAGCAATGAGGTTAGGTAGCAATAATAAGTAGGTATGTGAACAATGTATAATTTATTGTAAAAAAATCAAACCCTGCCCTTGGAACATATTATAATGATTCGCTATGAGACTCTAAGTTAAACAACAGAATTAATCATCAGGGGTGACTGGTTACGATGTATCGTACCCAGCTGTAAATGTTTAAAGTTTCTCGACACGTGTCAATAAGAAAGAAATTATATTGTAACGACATAAGAAAATTACTGATGGGCGCCTGTGACGTAAAACGTAACATATTTATGAATCAGTAATCCCTAAAAATAATCTATAAAGCACAATCTCGATCTGTTAAAAATATAAGTAATTTAAATCTCACTTCTCGTGATCCAAAATGTCTTGAGTCCAGCCATACAACAGCCCGTCACACAAAAACACCTGCTCGATCTGTGGTACTCCCGTCAACTCAAGCGCCCGAACTTTTTCCGAAGCATCTTGAAACATCTGCCGCCCCTTCGGAGTGCAATGCTGCCAACCAAATCATGCGAAATTTGCGAATCGCTCACGACGCTAGCAGCAAATGTTACATTACCCCTCCACCAAAAAGAAAATATTTCCTCCTGGAAATCAAGTGGTCCATGTGTCACTTCCTGAAGAGAACTGCATACTATGTGAGCCTTGGTCGTAAATGTTAGTCATGGAAGATGCCAAAATATAAGGATTGTCAGCCGGAAGGATCCTGGTGATAGAAGTACTCCCAATCCATATAATGTACCTCATGGAAGAAGCGGTGACCACCGTACTGCAATACTGAAGCCATGACATAATGCGATGAACAGAAAGACGCATCAATCTATGCAGCTTCTCTCCAATTATGATGCATTCAATAACTGATGACCCAAGATGGCCCAAGGTAGAGATGAAATATCTGGTCCGGAATCTCAAATTCAGCTTCTTTTGCTATTAATTTCTTCCAAAACTGATGACCCAAGATGGCCCAAGGTAGCGATGAAACATTTGGTCTGAAATCTCAAATTCAGCGTCTTCTGATATTACTTTCTTCCAAAACTGATGACCCAAGATGGCCCAAGGTAGCGATGAAACATTTGGTCTGAAATCTCAAATTCAGCGTCTTCTGATATTACTTTCTTCCAAAACTGATGACCCAAGATGGCCCAAGGTAGCGATGAAACATCTTAAATTGGAGCAGACGAAAGTCATTAAGTGAGGTTCTGTGTAGGTGATGAAATTTTTCCCGCGCTGCTAGCTCTGCCGTCCAAAAGGAATGAAGATGTATTATGATCAAGACTGCATCTTGTGAAACTGAAGAAAATCCTTGAGTGTGGTTCTGCATACAATGAAGAAATTTCCCCGTTCTGATGAGGGTTGACAATGCGCCGCTGAAGAGTATTCAGAAGTGAGATTTCTAACTAACCGCTCCACTAAAGCTTACATAATGTTACTGAGTAAAATTGCATGAAAAAGCTAAACTAAATTAAGAATGAAATGTGCTTTACCTACTAAAGGAAAACTATCCAAAAAAATTTATATGAACAGGAAGTACATAACTCTCATAGATAACCTACAAGACTGAATACCTAATTAACCTTCTAAAGTTCAATTTAATGAGGAAGATATTACATAAAATACTAAAGTCCAAACACAAACATTTATTCTTAAATCCCAGTTTGAAAAAAAACACCCCTGACACCTGTCGATCAAAAATAAAGTAATAGTCGAGAATCAAACCATTAAACTTCAAAAAGTAGTGACCCCACTTACAGAATGAAGACATCTGTCGAAAAAAAAAAAAGTTACCCAAAATAGAAGTTCCCAAAAAAAATTGGATGTGAACATGAATAATTCCCCTAGTATTAGATAGCATAATTGTAATCAGCAATTAAATATAAGACAATAATTTATTGTAATAAATATTTAACTCAGAATTAATTTTTCTCACATTCGACAGGGTGTCCAAATTCGCTCGAGCTCTAAGCGAACCTCAACAACCAGTCGAATATGGAAATAAAATTGTAGTAAACAAACTAAGTTCAAAATCTTTAGTATAAATAGAGGATAAAATGCATCCAGAAATTGACCATGGAATTAAAAATTGTTTAACCAATATTGTAAAACAAAACAATTACAAAACCCTTTATAATAATCTTAAAACAAAAATCCACAGCGGAATTAACTTAATAAATGTATTTATATTATGCTTACTCATCAAATATATGTACCGATGTTATGTATATCATAAAATAATAACTTAAGTATCATAGAATAGAACCTTAAGCAATATGTTCACTATTGCGTGTGAAAAACAACCATCACCATAACCAGAGTAAACAAATTGGAACAATGCCCATGCCATACGTTTCCTAAAACGATATGAAAAATAGATAATTTTGAGCTTCTGAAGCTAAAGCCTTTTCATACAAATATATATTTTTTTTTTCCATGGAAATTATTCCAAAAGTCACCAACATAATGTAAGTGAAACAATAAGGTATTCTAGGTTTCTACACACTACTAGCATTAATGATACTACGCTAAACACCTCTATAAATCCGCACAATACACAGAAAATAGTTCAATAAAAAAATTAATATAAAAGGTTTTGAAAACTATGTATAACCGGTTTTGCTACAGGGAAACAAACCGAAATAACAAGTAAATTCAATGTATGAAAATGATGATCAGTCACTTTCACACGTTGAACTTCATATAACTTTAAGTATACTCAATTACACTTGCAAAGAACAAGACATAAGTGTAATATCTGAAACCACAAACACTCACAAGGACAATGCAATCAACGTGAGGACGTAAGGATAAGTCACGTCACCACGCTGAATGATCCACATGCAATTGCTGGATATGCATGCAAATACTTAGAACACATATAACATACAAATACAATGACAAAGAAAATCTCTCAACGGAGATAAGAAAACCCAACCCCTATTGAAATAACCCTAATGATCAACTGGAGTTTCAGATTTAATAATGTCTTTTAAATGATAAATACCCAGTTTTTTGCCATTCATGTCAGCTAACTGATATGCTACTGGAGAAATTTTCCCAATAATCTTGCTCCTAATGAATTTAGGTGCCAATTTTGCTGAAAAGTGTTTACTTGCATCTGATAATACGAATGATCGCCTCCATACGGTTTCCCCAACCCTAAATTGAATATCTCTACGACGCAAGTTGTATTTCAGCTTGTTACGTTCGTATGACTGCCTTAACGATGTTCGTACCTGTGAAAAAATGTCATTTAATTCCTCTAAACCTGACGCCCAAGAGTCACGCTTAGCAAACGTAATTTCTTCAGCATTGAAATCAGTGCCTAAATAATCTTTTCCTGAAATGATGATCTCTCTGCCAAAATTAAGAAAGAACGGAGTGTAACCTGTGACTTCATGGACTGCAGTGTTAATGGCTAACTCAATTTCTGGAAGATGATTCGCCCAGGTTCTGTGGTCAGATCCAACATACGAACCAAGCGCTGCTACCAAAACCTTGTTAACACGTTCCACAGGATTGTTCTGAGGATGATATCTGCAGTTATAAAACAGGTGACGAATATGAAACTTATTGGCTAAAGCTTTCATATCACGTGAAATGTATTGAGGACCATTGTCCAACACAATGGTGTCCGGAACTCCAAACTTCAGGAAAATTTCATTCTCTAAAATGGAAGCAATATTCAACCCAGTAGCCTTCCTCAGCGGGAACAGCCTCGTGTACTTAGAAAAGAAATCAGAAACTACCAAGAGATAAGTATAACCTTTCTTGTATGAACTCGGATAAGGCCCCAGTAAATCAGTTGCAATCATTTGCCAAGGGCGCTGAACCAATTTGGGATTTCCCATCAGACCTGGCGGTAACAAATTAGTACTCTTGTAACCTAAGCATATCTGACATTTACCGATGAAAGCTTTTACATCAGCAGACATTTTAGGCCAATAATATTTGTGTCTAATTCTGTTCAGGGTTTTTAAAATCCCAAAGTGGGCGCAAGTAGGAGGAACATGGTGCTGTACAATTAAACTATTCCTGAGTTCCTTCGGAACTACCTCTTTCCAGTCGTAGGACCTATGTAAAGCCTCCATACTCTGGATATGTTTATAGAGCCTATCGTTAGTAATTCTCCACGCCGGATACTTCTCAGGATTTGCCAAAATTTTCTCCTTTAATTTGACGTACCATTGGTCCGATGTAGAAAAATTTTGATTGATCGTATTAACCTGTAAAGGATCCCGTGATAACGCATCAGGAATTACATTGTCCTTACCGTTTCTATGAATAATTTCAAAATTGAACTGTTGTAACCTGACTGCCCAGCGCGCGAGCCGTCCTGAAGGCGATTTTAAGCTGGTCAACCACTTCAGGCTGTAGTGGTCTGTTATAATCTTTACCGGAATAGGCGAACCCTCAATATAACCCCTGAATTTTTCCAACGCGAAAATCATAGCATTTAACTCTCTTTCTGTGGTAGAGTGGTTCCTCTCTTGAGCAGAAAGTGTTCTTGAAATGAAAGAAATAGGGTGTTCTAACCCCTTATCATCCATTTGTGAAAGACATGCTCCGAGCCCTACATTTGAAGCATCTACGCTAATCGTGAATGGTTTCTTGAAATCAGGACATGCGAGAACCGGAGCGGATACAAGAATGTTTTTAAGTTTTGAGAATGCTAATTGCGCTTGATCATTCCACACAAATTTCTTACCCGCGAATTCTTTCTTTGTTAAATTATACAAAGGTGAAGCAATGCTAGAAAAATTGAAAATGAATCTCTTATACCACGAGAGTACCCCAATGAATCTACGTAAGCTCTTTTGTGACGAAGGGGTCGGAAAATCAACAATTGCCTTGACTTTATCCGGATCTGTGCGGAGACCTTTGTCATCAATAACAAAACCTAGGTATTTGAGTGAGTCCCTGCAGAAAACGGATTTCTGCACATTAATCGTAAGACCGGCGGCCTGTAGTCTCTGTTTAACCTTCCTCAAGAGATAAATATGTTCTTCGAAAGATGAACTAATAATGATGATGTCATCTAAGTAACAAAAGACTTTGCCATCAAATTCAGGCCCTAACACTTTATCCATCAGCCGCATCATCCGGGAGCTAGCACCATGTAAACCGAACGGCATTGTGACGAAATGAAACAACCCTCGCTTGGGTATCGTGAACGCGGTTTTCTCCTTAGACTTTTCGTCTAGCGGAATTTGGAAAAAAGCATCATTTAAGTCCAAAGTTGATAGAAAACGAGCACCACCCAAGCTATTGAGAATGTCTGAGATTAACGGTAAATTGTAGGCGTCGCGTTTCGAGACGGCGTTTAAGCGTCTGCTGTCGAGGCATAGCCTGAATGTGCCATTTTTCTTAGGTACCAGAACAATGGGATTATTCCACGAGCTGTTGCTCGGTTCTACCACACCTAACTCTAGGAGTCTGTCAAGCTCCCTATGTACTTCCGGAAGTAAGTGCGGAGAAATGGGATAAACCCTTTGTTTGATAGGAGGCACATCACCCGTGTCTATGACATGATGTTCTAACCCTGTCCTGCCTAACCGATCTCCTGAGTAATCCATGTACTCCTGAACTACAACGTTCAAGACGGAGCGTTGGGATTGAGATAAATTTTTCTCACTATCCAGCCCAATACTATTCGATGCTCGAACACTACTAACAGAATCATTACAAGACATTAATTTTGAGATCTTAGGACAGATGTTGAAAACTTTCCAAAAGTCACAACCCAGAATAATGTCAGATTTAATGTCTGGCATAATAACAAAATTGAACGTTCTAACAACATTTTCAAAACGCACCGGGAGAGCTATTTTGTAAGAACAGGTAACCGAATGACCAGTCGCCGATACTAGAGCGAAATCAGAATCCAATTTTGACAAATTGAAACCTAAATCTAAAAATTTACGATGAAAGTTATTTCCTAAAATCGAAACGTGCGACCCAGAGTCTAGAAGACCAGAGTAGCCTGTGCTCAAAACTTGGAAAGAGATGTAAGGACGGCCGTCCCTGTTGGCCGCTCGCACCTCCTTCGAAGTCCTTAAATTCTTATAAAAATCTCTTACGGTATCCAGCCACAAAACCCATTCCCGTGAAGTAATCTCGGCAAACGCAGACGTCATAGCGCCCACCGACAGGACCTCACGGGCCATCAGTTTTTTTGAGGACGGCAGCCGCAGAGAGGAGCCTTGACCCCCGGACGCCCGCAGCGAAAGCAGTGCACCTCCCTAGAATTCACATTTGACGGGTTATGCAAAACATTCGAAAAATCACGACGGTTATTCCTGAGGTTGAAATTAGGATCGGCAGAATTTACATAACCATCTCTATTGTTAGAATAATTGTTTCTAGAAAAATTCAAATTGTTGCAATCTCTGTTATTATTACTATTGCCAGCATGGTTGTTCCTAGACAAATGTAAATCATTCGAATACCTCTCATTGCCTCTATTACCAGAAAAGTTATTTCTAGAAAAATTAGATTTACTGTGATTCCTCTGATTACCTTTGTTACTAGAATAATTAATAGGATGAGAATTACTAGTGTTTGATCTGTCGTTTGAACGGCTGTCGGCCAACTCAATCATCCTACCTAATTTTTTTAAGGTTAACAAATCAGGGATCTCCGAAAGAGAAAGTTTCTGAATATATCTTGGCAACATATTACTCCGCAAAATGTCTAGGATCTCATCATCCGGCAACCTAGTGGACAAACGATTATTCAGCAATTGAACACGAGTGATAAAAGAACTAAAATTCTCTTTCTGACCTTGAAACGTCAATCTTATTTGTGCCAATAACCTCTTTTCATGGTCTAAAAGTTCAAATTCGTTTTTTAACGCAACCACAATGTCCGCCCAAGATGAGAAAGCGGAGCGGTTTACTCTGAACCATTGTAGCGCCTGCCCTGAAAACAATTCGACTGCAGAAGAAAAAAGAGAAGCATAACTTACGTTTCTAGCGACAGCAAGTTCTTCTACCCGTTCTAAGAAATTTCTGACATCCGCAGAGCCATCAAAGGTGAGGTTCCACTTGTGTACCGGAAACGACGGAAGTGACGGAATTGACAAAGCTGAACCGGACCCCGCCGGTGTATCATCCTGTTTCGCCATGATGAATTTTGCCGCTGTTCTACTTCTTGTACCTACTCCTTCATCCATAACCTATTTCTCGATTGTAGGGTAGAAAGAAAATTATTAGAATACATGCAACAACACGACATGAAAAATGACAATGCACATGCAATCACCAATTCTAAGAAAATAATAAATAATGTATGCTGCCAGCGAACTGAGCAGCAAAAATGAGTTAAAAGCGTAATAACGCCGATGAGTTGACGGAAACCAAGGCAAAAAAACTGTGTGAAACTATGTATTAAAAATATCAGATCGGCAAGTTAGTCGTGGGACGGGCTGTTATAAACCCAAGGAAAAGTGAGAATCAAATTAATAACAGATCGAGATGTAAAAACCATTTGATAATCGTGAACAACACTACCGCGAACACGTGCGAGAAAGAACAAACATAGACAGGTTCAGCCGAAGCGCGCCAATGTGACGTTAAATACTTACTTGTAATTCATTCCCTCCAAACCTGGTCATCCATCCATGAATAGAATAAATAATCACATACAAAGCCAGCAAGCAAGCAATGAGGTTAGGTAGCAATAATAAGTAGGTATGTGAACAATGTATAATTTATTGTAAAAAAATCAAACCCTGCCCTTGGAACATATTATAATGATTCGCTATGAGACTCTAAGTTAAACAACAGAATTAATCATCAGGGGTGACTGGTTACGATGTATCGTACCCAGCTGTAAATGTTTAAAGTTTCTCGACACGTGTCAATAAGAAAGAAATTATATTGTAACGACATAAGAAAATTACTGATGGGCGCCTGTGACGTAAAACGTAACATATTTATGAATCAGTAATCCCTAAAAATAATCTATAAAGCACAATCTCGATCTGTTAAAAATATAAGTAATTTAAATCTCACTTCTCGTGATCCAAAATGTCTTGAGTCCAGCCATACAACAGCCCGTCACACAAAAACACCTGCTCGATCTGTGGTACTCCCGTCAACTCAAGCGCCCGAACTTTTTCCGAAGCATCTTGAAACATCTGCCGCCCCTTCGGAGTGCAATGCTGCCAACCAAATCATGCGAAATTTGCGAATCGCTCACGACGCTAGCAGCAAATGTTACAAGATGTGTTAAAGATTATACATCTGTCCTGTTGACGCACACTGCAATGCTGTCCAAAACGTTGGCTAAAGAAGGGGTATAATAACCCAACATGGTATAATAACCCACAACACGGTATAATAACCCAAAAATAAATCACGACAAAGGCTAAATTTTAACGATTTAATAACGCTAATAAGGCTAAATTTTAACCACGCACCAAACTAGGCGAAAGCATTTTTTTGGTTGTTAAATTACCATCGTGGTAATAATATAACAGAAAAAAAATTAACTAATATAATAACAATTCCAACAAAACTACTTATAAAAAAGCAATAGAACATTAATAGAAACGATGCAAATATTAACATAGAAATTATTTTTATATTTTTATTCTAGATCTCCGTTTCATTATTTGGGAAACTGTACAGTTAGTGGCTGACTGATTTGAGTGCCCGTTGGTATGCAAGACCGGAGATTAAATAAATTTTTCCGATAATAGTTTACGAGTTATTTAGCGTTAGAACATTGCTTTAATATACTTAAACTTCATTGACGAATGCTAAATATGCTTTAAGTACCTGTATACTTACCACTGGAACGACAGCGCGTTTTATAACTTTTGCCCTCAATTGCTCGTGACATTTTCGAGTACATTTCGAATTTTTTCCGCCGACATTGAAAAAATCATATCTCCGAATTTTAATATGAAGACATGCAAACTGATTATAGTTCTATATAGTTAATAAATTAACCTATCTTTTGTTGATTATCACATATTTGTAGGAATTATAAAAAAAATATTATAAAATCGTAAAATTTAAAAATGTGCGAATCCTGCGTGTTAATTCCTGTAAGATTGCCCTAAATTTTACTTTTTCAAGTCAACATTGGATATTTTTGATTTCTACACGTTGTCTAAACAAAATACAAGGTTTTTAATAAGATAATATATCATAAGAATACGTAGTACTAACCTTTTACAATATTTGCAATTATTTTTCCGAGATCCGCCATTTCCTTTGTCACAAAATTTGCACCTGACAGCTAGCTTTAGTTGTCATATTCTAGATTAAAACTTTTCAAAGCTAATTGAAATTTAGATGTATATCTTTGTTAAGAATTCTTCTAATTGATAAACTATAGTTCGAATGCACACGTCAAGTAAGTAGGTCCATAATTGTAAAAATAAACACAAAAATCGGATGAAATTTAGATTTTAAATTCGATTTACGTAAAACATGTTAAAACATGTTAAAAGTCACTAAATTCTCAGTTTGAATACTTGAAAACACGTTGACCACATGGATAATTGAATTGTGATAACTGTTTGGTGTTAAAATGCAAAAACACAATCACTTACGGCATTTTAAAACACGTGTAAATTTCAAACAGTCTTGCGTCGGAGGTGACTAAACTGTCAGTTTTTAAGCGCGAAATACTTTTTCCAGAAGCATCTTTAAGCAATAGATGTTGCCATAGATGAGAGACAATATTCCCAGCTTTCCAACGGAATAAATATTGGCCAGGGACTGGTAAATAATTAAATAGTTTTTAATTTTTTACGAGTGGTACGTCATAAACGTCGAATTATTCGACGTGGGCAATCCTAGAAGAAAACAAAATGTCGAATTATTCGACATGGTCGCTCCAGTGGCTACTGTTATACTTGAATTACTCATTGAGTATTTTTAATATAAATATTATACTAGCAGATCCGGACACACGTTGCTGTGGCTAACGAAACACAATGCCACTCCATTACCCAACCTTTATTACCAAAGCCATCTGTTAAATAAAATCCATACCACCCGCATGCCAGCCCATTGCCCGCTGCCCGCTTGCCAGCCTGCTCCCTTTATTTATATATTTTAACCAATTTACACAAAACCTTGACCAATTAAATACATACAAACCTTCCGCATGACTCACTCTATCTATTGGTGAAAACCGCAAGAAAATCCGTTGCGTAGTTTAAATGATCTAAGCTCTAAGCGCAGAGGTGCGACTTCATTTTGTACTATATAAAGATAATATATTGAATCGTGCACGATGGCACGGGGGTTTAGAATAACCTTGCGGCTACTCCTTACTAAATGAAACGCTTATGGATTTCGATAGAATTATGCCCAATCACCAAACAAGATCCGGTATACACAATTAAGCAATACTCACTGTTGTATCTCGTAGCTTGATCTTCATTCGGCGGCGGTCATAGGTGTATCCAAGGTGTACGATAAGATTGTTCGGTTATTATAACCACGATATAGTTTGAGTCACGATAGGATGAAGCGGTTCACACGAAGCATTCGGTAAAGACGGCGATATAATACTTCACATTACACGCTTCCGATTGATAGAAAATAACATTTCAACGTCGAGCGAAATGTCACGTTACGTTTTGTTTCGATGGTTGTTGATATACTGACGATAGTGCGGTACTTGACTTAGTCCGCCGTATAGGTAAGTACACTTAACGTGCGGAAGTCCAAAATCTGGATTCCTCCGATCTGCATGGTAAATTGGAACACAAATACGTATAAAATCCATCAGCGTTATGAAACATATATATTTTTTAAATGCATTTTACATCCCGAATAATCTACTTATTTATATGTACAGAGTATTGCACCCACCGCTATCTTCCACTGAAATAAACATTTTTATTATTATTATCACATCAAAGAAGACAGTGAAAAGCCGCTAGAAGCAGCAGGAGAATGGAAAAGCAAAGGGAGCAAAGTTGAATAAAATCCAACAATTTATTGTTACGTAATTGGCGTGACTGTCAAACGCAACACGTGCCAATTTGCGTACCTACCGCATGCCATAAAGGACGAAGAAGCATTTTGAAGGATCTGTCAAATTTTCAGATAAAATATTTTTATGTATGACAATTTGATTTCGTACCTAGAATATGTATGACTTGTGACTTACACAGCTTGGAGAAAGTGCAAAGAAAGTTTCTTAGATAAGATGTTACGGTGCGTCAACCTGTAAATGATAATCTGCTATGAAACGTCATGTGTAATCTAAAACCACTATTTTTTACCTGGAGAATGATTAATGATTGATAATTTTATTGCTGTTTTGAAAATACTGATCAACTTCATGGACTGCCCTGAAATGTTAATGACCATCTTTTTATCTCTACATATTATAAAATAAAGTCCTCCGCCTGTTATCTGTTCGCGATAAACTCAAAAACTACTGAACGAATTTTCATGCGGTTTTCACCAAAAGATAGAGTGATTCGTGAGGACGGTGTAAGTAAATAATTTGTCAAGGTTTTATGTAAATCGGTTAAATATATAATTAAAGGAAAATGTCTGTATGTGGTGGACGAACGGGCTGGCAGACGGGCAGTGCGGATTTGATTTGTATGCAAATTAACAGATAGCGGTGTGAGTTAATAGCACTTGGTTATAAAGGTTGGGTAACCACCCAGTATATGGCGTTATTTTTCGTTAGCCACTTTTTATTAATTAAAATCCTTCGCCGCATCTGCCTGTCTGTCTGTTCGCGATAAACTCAAAAACTACTGAACGGATTTTCATGCGGTTTTCACCAATAGCGAGTGATTCATTAGGTAGGTTTAGGTATATAATTTGTTAAAGTTATGTGCAAATTAGTTGAAATGTATAATATAAAAAGGAGAATGTCTGTATGTGGTGGACGAGCGGGCTGGCAAGCGGGCGGTGTGGATTTGATTTGTACACAAATCTACAGTTTTATGCCTTGATGAATATTATACGGACGAACCTTTCCGACATTATAAATAAAACCTCTTTTTCCTGCATTATAGCAAAAATAAGTAGTTCTGGTTGAATCTCACCTGAATTTCTTAAATTATTATTTTTAATTGATAAACTAATGTTTAAGACAAGATTTTTAGACTCCAACTAATATCTACAGCCTGTATGTCAGACGAATATCTACAGCTCATATATTGAACTAATATCTACGAACTTCAGTGTTGACTAATATCTACAGAGCTAAGGTCGGACGAATATCTATGACGGTACAAGTGTTGACTAATATCTACAGAGCGTAGGTTGGACTAATCATCTAAATGTGTCCAATAGTCCGATATTAGGGATTTTTACATACATACTTACATTAATTAAGTTTTTTAAACTGCATACGCAATATTACGTTATTCCAATATGCTATACATAATTGCAAATTCAACCTCTGCCAGTGCTGTAGATATTCGTCAACACTTTGGTTTTCATAGATATTAGTCAGCAGTTTGAGCTGTAGATATTCGTCAACACTTTGGTTCTCAAAGATATTAGTCAACAGTTTGAGCTGTAGATATTCGTCAACACTTTGGTTCTCATAGATATTTGTTTGATTTTTTCAGTTTTTGGAATTATTGTAGATATTAGTAGACGCCTCCGATTTTTATGCATAGCACAAAGGAAACAATTTTTATAAGTAATAATTATTAGCCTGAAACACTCATCTACATTGAAAAAAATCTCCTGAGAAAAGACACATGCCGCCGACGGGACTCGAACCCGCGTCCTTCTGAGTTCCGGTCAACTGCTCTGTCCACTAAGCTACTTATGTAATTCTGTTCCTGAATTTGATTGTTTAGATTTAGCATTAAACTATTATGATTCAAAATACTTAACTCTAAATTCGACTGTTGCGAACTCCTACAACTCATAAACTTACGAATACCGACAGTAACCACGCGACAAAATACACTATTCTACTGCAGCATTCACAAGCAGAAATACATTGCCCACTCTCCTATACAACGATTTCACACTATGGGGAATCAGTACTTAGGTGATGTCGACATATTTAACATCAACTTGGCGAATTTTGTGGATCTTGTAAAAAACTTATTCCAAAACTATTCCTAAACATATCTGTATTTTTGTGACTTGTGTACATTTTTTACCTAATTTTATTTTTATTATTTCTTTATCTGTTGAAAAATCATCTGTCATGAATTAATTGTTACCAAACACGTAAAAGCCCACTGGGCGTTGAATAAATAAATAAAAAAAATTAATATTATTATTATGTATCTCGGATCTATTGCAAACATCACAGATGAACAGATATCTAAAACGCATTGGAAAAACGGTCGCGACAAAAACTGAATTTTTATCCCATTTTTATAACATTTATCCCATTATTTCCTTACCAGCGAGCAATTTCATGGAAAACATTGTGCAATTTGAGATTCATTTGATTTCGTTTAGTAACCCAATAACCCTGTTACTCGCATCCAATATATTCTGATTTTTTTATTGCCCTAGTTCCAAATGGTACTCTTGCTCCCTATCTTTGTGAATTAAATTTATTTGTTAGGTGAAAACCGAATTTGCGACCAAAAACAAAAAACAAATTGAACTTGGTGCTGAACTTCTATCTGCCATACTCGTCTTTTATTCGCACTAAAAATAATATTAGTAAGTATTACGTAATATTCATAAATAACATTTAATTTTTAAATGGCCGAGTTGACATCGCGTTTGGGTCCCACCTTGGGGTCGTGTGTTCTGGCCAAAGATATTAAAATACAAAAGAGATATACTATGGTGTCCGCGCAAGTGTCGGCGGACAACGACATTATTAGAGTAGTTTGCATACAAAAAGAATTTGTTCATTTCGTTGATTTTTTGAAGGTTTGCATTATTATTGGTTTACAATATAGTTTGAATACGGAAAGAATTCGTTCATTTAGTTTATTTGTTAATTGGTAAACAATATCGGTGACACCCGGAAGCGCAGTCCCACCTAGTAAAAACTGCAGATAGCACATCTACTTATATTTCAATATCTTTGGTTCCGGCTAAGTCATCCATCACGACAAAAGCAACATTTTTTATTTATTATTTTTTTTTAAAAGAAAGACAAACATTCCCGGGTTACGAATAACCCAACAATGTTTGAAAATCTCCTACTACCACCACAGAAAGCCGAAAATGTTGCTTGTGTTGTGATGGAGGACTTAGCCAGCAGAGGAATCGAACACGCGACGCCCAGGTGGGACCCAAGCGCTATGCCCACTCAACCACTGACCGGTCACTATGACCATTTTTCACTTTTATTACATTATCTCCACACAGGAGGTCCTGAGGAAAACAATTCCTCTCAGGGCCCATGCCATTTGTTTAGGGATGCTGTGAGGCTGTGATGAGAATCTTCTTAGAAACAGAAGGAGAAGAAGCTTTAGGAAGGAAAGGGGTATTAAGAGTGGGTAGGAATCAGGGGGTCAGTATGTCCAGGAGTGACGGATGTATGAATCCATCCCTTCCACTGCGGTGCAATCCGATGTTTTATTTATTTACTTATTGATTAACGCCCCTTTTCAGGGTTCTTACATATAAGTGGTAAGAAATATAACAGTATTTATTGTACATAACTGAACTGCTTCAATAACAATATTTTATAATTGTTTAAAGAAAAATTGAAGATGTTCACTGACTTGGTATAATTGTTTCCCTCCATTAGTATTCTGGGCAAAGAGGAATACATAATGTTCCAAGAGAGTATAGCTGAAGAAGTCAAAGGGTCTCCCTATCCGGGCACCCTGCTAAGTTACCAAGCGTAGCGAACCACTTGGGGTGACCTATGGCAGAGGTGCTGGTTACCCAATAAATGGTTCCGGGGGCGGTGGTACCCATACCCGCCTTTAAAATTACTTACCCTGGTTGGACAAGGAAATTTTCAAATATTGTCTAATTATCGTATCTGTATCGTATCGTTGTACGATAATTGTTTTTCTTTAAAGTAAAACAATTATCATACAATTACGTGAATGGATGTACCCAAAGAAAAAATTCTCCGAAATATTTTCTATCATTTCTTTTTTGTTTTCCTCTACAAACTTAACAAAAAAATAAATGGAAATAGAAACGCCAATGATGAACTAAATTAATATTCTCCGAAGAAGACACACGAGGGAAGAACATTTCCTTTTCTTTCATATTGTCGTTGTTCCTGTGACTTTTAAAATAATTGTGCTTTTAATTGCTTTATCACAATTATACTACCGTCTTCTCCTTCCTCAGATCCTCATTTAAAAACTGCTGTATTTGAGGGTAGTTTCAGCTATTTGTCATCAAAACTTTGGAATGAAATACCACTGCTCATTTGAATATCGACATCGTTGCAGTGCTTCAAGAAGTTCTGCGGCAAATGGTTGCTGACTGCACAGTCAACCGCACAACATCTTAATTGATAGAATTTATAATTAAAGGAATACCTACTCGTATTGTGATTTTATTATTTATGTTGAATTTTAAGAGCGGTCAGTTGCTGAGTTGGCATCGCATTTGGGTCTCACCCTGGCGACGCGTGTTCGATTCCTCGGCTCCTTCGAAGTCCTCCATTACGAATTTATCCACCACAGTCCTCCATCACAGCAACATTTTCCGCTTACTGTGGTGGTAGTATGAGATTTTTAAACATTGTTTGGTTATTCGTAACCCGGGAATCACATTAATAACATTGGAATTCCCAATGGGAAGGGGACATGGGAGGGGAAGGCACACAGGGAGAAACAATTTATTTATTAAGTGACATTGCAACGTATGCCGGTTTTTTTTTTGCATTAACTCCACACAGGAGGCCCTGAGGAAAATAACTTCCCTCAGGGCCTATGTCATCTTTGAAGATGCTGTGTGGAGGGTCTTTTTGAGGAAAGGAAGGAGTGAACACGGGTCTTGAAACTCTTGAAGAGACCCATGTTGTAGGAGGGAGGAAACACAGAGGCCGGCAAATCGTTCCACAGCCGAGCCGTTGAACTCAAGAACGAGTCATAGAAACGACCCGTTCTCATGTGACTAATGTCAACCGTGTACAAATGTTGGGCGCGTGTTTGGCGTGTTTCCCGACTATGCACCGGTGCCGAGGGGATCAATGACGCTATTTCCTCGGAGCACCTTCCATTGTAATACCGGTAGAACAAGGACAGCATTCCCACCCGACGCCTGTGCTCTAAAGATTGCAGTCCGTCTGTTAAGATGGGAGAATCTATCAAACGGACCGCCCGTTTCTGCACAGAGTTAAGGGTTTTTATTCGGTATTTTGGAGCTCCAGACCAGAGGTGGCTGCCAAATTCAACCGTGGAGCGCACTTGCGATTTGTACAGGGTTAGCAGTTGTGTACTATTAAAGTATCTGCGACAGTACGCCCAGTTTCCGAGAGGCTAACTTAACTCTAGTTTCGATGGAGCCCCTGTACCTGAGCTGGTCACTTAGAGTTACACCAAGCATATCGATGGAGGATAGTAGGTACTCGCTAGTGTTTTAAAAAAAAACATTGAAGAATAAATAAATCCCAATTCTTTTTAAGAACAGATAAATAAATTCCCCGTCTTATTTATAACAGGTAAAAGAAGAAGATCGGCAACCGTTTTGAAGAAGATTAATTTGCATTGAAATTTCCGTAAAGCTACTTACGTCGGATGCATACCTTACGCCCGCCTTCGCCCCCTCCCCTTAGCCGCCTAACTGTCATTCATTGTCTGTCAGATTGTTGGAAACTTCAAGGAAAATCATTTTTCATTCCGATTTGATTGCCTGTTATGTCAAAATGTTAAATACTGGTGAGCATGAAATACAGGTATTGAGAAGGCGAGCTGAAATGATTGAATGGATATTAATTTGCTTTTTATGGCAAATTGAAGCTGCTGGGAAAAAAGTTTACCTTTTTATTTAAAGTTATGGTTTGCTAATCGAATAAAAACCCTATTTTATCAAAGGAAGCCTCTTAAGTAAAGCTAACCAGATACATTTTTGAATACTTTGATAGTGAACACTGTGGCGATTCGCGAGCAGTTGAATCAATGGCAATCGGAAACAGAATGATTCCGTTCGAGCTCTCTCAGCCCGTCGCGATGCTGGAGACTGGTATCAATCGGCAGGTTCGCTGTTGGTGAACGCTTTACCAATGGAAGGTATTCTATTGCGAAAGAGCTGCTGTTTTTGCTTGCCTCATCTACAATAAAACATATTATTAAACATACGTGATTTTTCACTCGTCTGCGCTTGTATTATTGTATTGTTTAATCCCAGTGATTAAGATTTCTAGAATTATTTTCGTAAACTACAAAATAATATTGAGGTTTGTTGATATTACAAGTTGCTTTATTAACGATATCGTAATGTTTACAATGAAACTGGACCAGAAATCCTTTCTATAGAAAGTTCTCAAGTTATTCTGCGGCTGGGCGCGCGACACGTCTACCATATGCCTTCGGCTATTTCCGTAACCGTTGGTACATTAGACACGAACAACGATATACGATACTATTCTAAGGTACTACTTAACTGACATCTGTTGAGACACCACAAAACTACGAACAAATAACTATACTAACGACATCTGTTGGTGGATGTTAAAAGTACACAACTATTATTATAACAGAAGTACCACTAAAAAAAATAAACAAATTTCAAAAATCTACAATATGATGACCACAAGACTGGACTAAAAAGCATTGACTAAGAATAATATGTTATTTTTTAATTTTTTTATTTTTTTTATTAAGAAGAAAATGCAGAAAGATGTCAATTGGCAAGAAAATACAAAACAACAATTAGATAACTCACCTGCATCCAAACCACTTCTCACGAATTGACAAAAAGCTGATAAAAACATACACAAATATTTTAATTTTATAAATATGTAGGGGATATTTAAAGGGATATTTCCCTACTTAAGGAAAAAATACATATACAGGGTTTTAAGGGACGTACTTGCCTTACTTAAACCAGTGATTACTGACATTATTTGGAGTAAAAATGTAAATGAAATTTTGGACTCCGGTGACTTTTTTTGATGACTTTTTTTTTCCAAAATTTTTTTCTTCAAAATCAAACAAAAAAAAATTCTTCGGCATGTCGTCACTGGTCACTCAGCCGGGAGTCCGACGAACCCCTTACCCCGCCTCCTACTATTCAACAACTACCATTTTTTATGTTTTTATAGAAAAAAAAAAAAAAACATCGAAAATGTCACCGGAGACCAAACTTTCATTTACATTTTTTACTCCAAATAATGTCAGGAATCACTGGTTAAAGTAAGTCAAGTACGCCCCTTAACACCCTGTATAAAAGAATATTATTTTACAAATAGAGAGATGAGAGAAATGGGTAATATTCTTATAAAAGCCAACAAATTATTTTTAAACAAAAGAAAAGTATATAGATAAAAAAAAAAACAATGTTATACAGATTAAAAAAAAAGAAAAGTACTTAAAATTATAAACGAAATAAGTATGTCTAAGTTATTGCACTTTGAGGAAAACAGCCTTAAATTTTCTACTAAAAGTACTGCATGTATCAAAAATAAGTCGGAATCCTTGAGGTTTTGATTTTGATTAAACGATTCGCACATTTTTCTGATTGGACCCCTGACCCAGCATTGTTACATACCTACCTATACCTATTCTGTTATATCTACCTAACTGTTATGATCACTGAAATTAATTGAATACCTACAAGGGTAATGCTATTACAGTGGCTAATCATGTTCCAAAATATCAAACTGATTAGGGAAATTGAGACTAGTTTAATATTATGGTCATTGATTCCATGAATGTGGTTCAGATGGACCACCCAATTTCCATGAAACAGTAATCGTCCTTCACCCGAATATAGGACATCTCCTTAAATATGGTTGTAACTATCACGGAGATGTTTGTTTGATGGTCAGATGGAAATAAATGGAGCAGATATAACTTGAAGAAATCGAGCGTAAAATTCTGATATGACAAACGATTTACCCAAATAATATTATGTTATTTCCTCTCACAAGAAATAAAAGCATGCTAAAAAATCTATATACATGTTAAATTACCCTCAGAGAATTTCTTTAAGCAGTATCCCATTTTTATTTTATGGAAAAAAATGCTGACCTATTTCTTATATTTGAGTGGAAATAAGAAACAGAAATATCTTTAATGATGGTAGGTTTATTAAACACGTGTGCTGTGAGGTTCTTTTTCTAGGCAAAAATCTTTTTTAAGAGTAATGAGGAGATTATTAATAATTGGAGACTGTATGTGATAAATACAATGAACTTTTTTGATTTTTTTACGTATTTATTTACTACACGCCCTGATGAACTTTTACGTCATAGTTTATAAGTTGAGTAACAAACAATGAAGAAAATATAATACAATGAGAAAAGAAAATACACAATATAATGTATCAAAAAAAGCATGTAATAAAATTTAAAAGAACACATAGGTAAAAATGATATATAAGAAGTCTCACATTCAATTTAAACAAAAATTGCAAAATAGGTATACGTAAATCTATTTGTGTCTAGAAGAATAAAAGTGATAGAATATACAACATTTATACTGATTAGTTTTAAGATGAAATATATCACCTATATTTCATCTTAAAGCTAATATTTTTTTCCGAGTCTGTGAAGTCTTAGAAACGGAGAATTTTGATAAGCTAGTGTCCTGATGTTTTTGAAGTAAAAGGGTAATAAATGTCGACAAGATTTTTTGGGAACATCGATACTGATAAATTGAAGTAATTCAGGACAGTCAATTTTGTAATGCAGTATTATTCTTCTTTCTGAAGTTTCGACACAGACAGGAGGTAATTGAAATTTTTTTTATTTTTTTTTTTATTAATTTTATTCTAGTAATTTGTTCATTTAAGTTTACAAATTTCTAATTAATTATAATATTTCATATTGCAAACTTAATTTTATGTACATAGTTTTGTGTAGCTCCTACAATACGTCTTGAACTTTCCAATTTTTAATTTTTTTAAAAAAAAATTTTATTAGTATCTATAGCAAAATTTGTACATAATGTATTTATAAATTATATTATATTAAGGTATTATAAAGTACATTCAAGTAATTGGTGTGGACTTTAAAGTTTCTGGTAGCTTGTTATATAACTTCATCCCTTTGTACAGTAAACTGTTATGCGTATTCGCCTTGTCCTTTTTTTGAAGCCTAATTTCTTCACACGTCCCCGTGTTATGTCTGTGAATGTCCTTGTTGAATATAATTTTATTTGATAAGTATTTTGGTAAAATGTTGTTAATTATTTTATGTGTAAATATCACCGTATTCAAGGTCAGCATCTGTTTCACGGTTAGCCAATTCAGTTCCTTTAACATTTTGCTAACTTTTGAGAATCCTTTTCGCCGTAGTATTATTCTGATCGCCCTGTTTTGGAGAATTTGAAACTTATTTTGTTCTCGTTCGTTACATAGGAAAAGAATAGTTGAGCAATAGTTAAAATGTGGAGCAATAATCGATTTGTAGATAGTGATTGCAGTTTTACTAGATAGTTTTTGCCGAATTCTTCCCAAAAAAGATATTTTTTTCCCAATTTTCTTTTGTGTATATTCAGCATGCTTTTGTTTGGTATAGGAATATGCAATTTATAGTTTAAAACCTTAGAAACTTCCGTTGAATTTTTTCAGCCGATTAAGTGATTTGTAAACAGGTATTATGGCTTTTAGAAATTAGGCATGACCTATATTTTATTTTCAGCTTCATTAAAACAATTTTAAAATATGGTTTATATAATCGTACTAGGAAAAAACGCTACAATAGAAACACACTTAACGCAATTGTTTAAATTATGCTTCACGGTGACTGAACGATTCAACCATCACTCTTTTGAAAAGTCATTAGAAGGCTAAAACAAAAGAAAAAAACTTAGATGAATAGATACTTTGCAACAAAACTATATAATGCACTTCCACTGGCAATTAGACAAAACACAATGTATCTTAAATATAAATCTGACACCAAGTCCTGGATTACCAGCCAAAATAGATCCAACATCAAAGATTATATCAAAACTAACTTATAAGTATTTATTTTTTCAATTTTACGTTGATGATTAACTGTTACTTGAAATATTGTGTTATTATTTGTACTTTGTATGTGTTATTATTACAAACTGCTCATGCTAAGCGCCTGCTCTCAACACAGGTTCTCCTAGTGAGACAGGCATAGAATAAAACAAATTGTAACTCAAAACTAATAAAGATGAGTAATAAAAAAAAAAAAAATAATAAAAAAAAATAAAAAAAAAATAAAAAAAAAATAAAAAAAAAAATAAAAAAATGCGTTATGGGCGTTTAATGACTTTTCAAAGGGTTGTTAAAACACCACTTTTTTAGTTTGTCAGAGAATCATGCTTCACAACATGAAAGGATGTCATAATAATTGTGGTAGTGATGATCCACTTTAAATTGTAAATGGTGAATGAATTATTTACAATCGAAATAATGTTCTGAAATATTTTTTAACAATTTATTCTAATCCAATGCATTTATTTTAACAAAAAAGCTGAACAAATAGTGTTTCAAGAGGACCTCTTTAAAATTTCATGAATCACTGAGATTAATCTGAGTAGATCGGAAATGAGAATAATTTTTCGATCCCGATATACACTAATGGGATGAATATGAATATTGTGTTTGATATAAATCTCTGAATAAGCTTGATATGTGAACAAATTGAAATTGTCGAAGTGCAATAAATATGAACCAATCCATCGGAAGTTCAGAATAAAATAGCTTCAACTGAGTTTTGTGCCATATCAAGAATATAAAATTTGTTATATCACGTTTAAATTGAAAAATATTTGAAAGTGATTTCTTACTTTGAATATTATAAAATAAATAATGAAAACGTTTTTATATTTTTATTTTTAGGCAAAAAAATACAACATTATGTAGGTCAGAAACTTTTGTAAATCGTAGAATGAGGTATTTAAGTATACGAAATTTGTAGCTCTGTTCTATTGCTAGCGAGGTTCAGTTTGACAAGAGGAGAAGAGTGATGTATGACATTGTCTGTGGGCCGTTCGGATTTTGCCGATTACAGGCGGAAACACCCGAGCGACTCGGGCTTTTAGACAAATAACTAGCGAATACTGTATCAAATCTCGGAATAAAATTTTCCAGCGTATAAGTACCTACGAAGAGTTCTAATTATTAACACCATATGATACTGGAGACATTGTTCCCAGCATTAGGAGCATTATTCAAGAGAATCCGCTGATTAATAGTCATTACAATTTGGCAAATTACCATTAGGAGTATAATTTATTATTAAAAAATTATGTACTTACCTTGTGGAAGAAATATGTTTACAAATTACATTTTTTTAAGATAAGTACTAAAATAAAAAAATAATAAAAAAAATAAAAAATAATTGCCATTGTAAAAAAAATACATTGTGATTTTTTTATTTATTTAAAAAAAAAAATTTTTTTTTTATTATTATTTTTTTATTTTTTTTACGTGAGCTCCACACAGGAGGCCCTGAGGAAAATAATTTCCCTCAGGGCCTATGTCATCTTTGAGGATGCTGTGAGGATGGTTTTTTTAAGGAAAGGAAGGAGAGGAGAGTTCCGGGAAGGAGAAGGGTTTAAGGGGTGGGTAGGAATCTGGGGTTCAGTGTGTCCTGGTCATCCGCCTCCAAGATCTAGACAAACCTCACCCCATGAACCCGGGCACTCCTGCTAAATCACCAAATGTAGCGAACCACTTGGGGTGACCTATGGCAGAGGTGTTGTGTTGGTTGTCCAATAAAGGTTCCCAGGGCGGCGGTACCCATTCCCGCCCCCAAATTGATTAAAACGATTCGATCAGAAACGTATTTTGTTTATGCCAATCACAAGCACCAAATTGGAGTCTAATTTTAGGCATCCACACACATCCGTACTTAATATTTAGTTACGGCTTTTAATGAAGTAAGTTTATCATCCCCGGGTTGGCTGGATGCACTGTTATGAGCCACAATCTTGAATTTCTGAGCGGACATGACGACGAAACTTTGGTCGCAGAAATGTTGAACTCCGCTCCCGGCGAGATCATTAAATGGGAGCGTGTGCCAACAGCCAACACTGCCCAAGGAGCATAGCGCTGGTTAGCGGTTAGTTCGAAAGTGTGTTATTTCAATCACATTATCGTTTGATTCCAAGTGGCCTGCCTCTGTTCTGTTGGGGGACTTGAACGGCTGACTTAATCACGTTTCTTAGAAACCGTGTTACAGCGTTTAAACCCTAGATGAGCAATTTACGGGAGGCTGTGAGAGGTGCAACAAGGTAATGTAGGGTAATGCGCGTTTTCATCCCGCGACAAAATATCCTGCGACAAAATATCCTACGGACAAAACATTCCTTAATAAAGGTTCCATGCCAACTCAGAATCAACACAACTCAACACCTCTTTGAAAAGTTCTCAAAGGCTAAGAAAAAAATATTTTTAAAATAGCCCTTAACCCTAACCTATTTAATCATTTTTTAATATTTTTTAAGTGAAACTTCTTTAGCCTTGTTGTGATTTGAAATTCGGATGAAACGGAAGTTCGTCACTAAAATTTATTATTTGACGGTCCTCGGTTTTAATAAAATGCGGTGAATTCACATCTACGCACGAGCCTCCGACAGCGCAGCGGTATAGAGCGCCTGACTCTCAGCGCCCAGAGAGACATCCAGCCAACGGAGGTTCGTATCCTGCCAAATCCATAAAAAAATATAACATTTTTATTTTTGTAAAATCAATATCCAATCTTCAAGCCACTTTAAAATAAACACGTAAACGAAAAGAAAGCGACATCTAGCGACTTTCTAGTTTCACTTCTACCGCGTGTGAATTGCACACATCCATCCATCCATCCATCCATCCATCCATTTTTCCATCCATCCATCCATTTTTCCATCCATCCATCCATCCATCCATCCATCCATCCATCCATCCATCCATCCATCCATCCATTTATCTATCCATCCATCCATCCATCCATCCATCCAACCATCCATCCATCCATCCATCCATCCATCCATCCATCCATCCATTCATCCATCCATCCATCCATCTGTGATGAATTGCATTAATCAACAGTGAAAATTAGAAAATATCGTAGCTTCCACCTTACGAATGGATAAATAATATTTCAGAATTATAACGAAATCAACACACTAGCGGCACCTAGCGGATTAAGTTTGATTGGACCATGGAGACAGTAGAGATCCATAATGTTTAAACTCGTGTCAAGTTTTGATAATTAGAACACAGAGGCTTCTAACATCTTTACTTTTCCCGGGGTTCCCAAAAAGGTAGGCGCGATAATAAACACAAAGAATGTTTAACCAATCACAAAAGTGGAGGGCGTGTTCAGATTTTGAACAAAGAAATGGACTTTAGACTAGGCAATTAGTCATAGATTTATGGGAAAAAATATCGTCAACAACCGAAAGATCAATACACTATAATGTAAACAGGGTCTCACGCCCGGTGCATCAGGTACAATGACCCTAGATTTAAGATATACAATCAGTGCAATGAAGGTGTTGACGACCGCCGTTAACGAGCAAATTAATCCATATTATGTTGGAAAAACTATGCAAGAAAATAACAAGAAAATTTTAATAAGAGGAAAATTAAAGAAAAGACGTGCAAAACATAAGAAAAACTACTGTAGGGATATTTAGTTGTATAACGAGTACATAGAAAGTCAAGGAGGCCAGATTAAGAGAAAAGCGTACAGTTAACATTTAAAAGGAAGAGAAACACTGGAAAATTGGGAATGTCACTTTTAGATGAAGCAATAGAGTCAGGAAAAACGATTGGTAAAGTAAATCTAATGAAAAAAAAATGGACGTTTAAACGGAAGTGTTTATTGAACAATATAAGATTTCGACTTAATTTTGCGTTTTCAGACGAGTTTAAATAGATATCGTTATATATTTGGAATAGGGAGGTCATTCTAGTTACAGTGCAGTAGATAAGGCAAACAAAAGGAATTGTTTTACGTCAATTGTTTGACGAAAGTTCTATGGAAGATAGGAAAGTTTGATGATAGACGTTAACATTATTTGGGTTGACGATCTCACACATGGTTCTGTTATTAAAACAACCAGAAAAAGAACATGGTTTTAGACGATTAAAACCATTTTAATGGCTTTTTGGACGATAAAAATTATCATTGGACATAGGGACTGTTTATTCAAAGTAAAAACCATTAGATTTTATGACCCTCGAATAAACGCTGAGTTATTGGTGAGTACATCGAAGTCCAGACCTAAACACATGTCAAATTTTAAATTAATGTGAATTCAGGGAAGAAAGGGACGGAATTTGGGGGAAGATCTATATGAAGTAATAAAAATTGACATATATTTAAGGGCCGAAGTGGAAGTGTCTCCTATAAAAATGTGGGAAATGATATATTAATTAGTAACAAATAGAAAATGAAATTTTCTATTGAGGCAGCAAACATCGAAAAACGATACGGATATCAGAGTAATGTACGGTGAAACTATGGGTGAATTGATACGGCCAAAGAAAGCAAAGAAAATCTTAAATTAACAATTAATAAAATAAATACGGCTGGAAATATAAAAAATTATAGGGATGTGGAAAGTTACATGAGAATGAATGAGGAAAATCAAAAAAAGAACATCGTGAATAAAAGGAAAATAAGAGAAAATATGAAAATTCGAGTCTACGACATAAGTAGAGACAATGCAGCTTAAAATTGAATTGATCCACATAGGTGGCATGAAGATATGGAAGAATTTAGTAAAAAGAAAATTGGAAAATGCATATTAAAAGTTTTGGCATGAGTTTGTTCATGTTCTGGTAGCGATAAACAAAATTGAGAATTATGTACAGTTTATTGAAGACGTACCTATTATATTTTGAGGAAAAAAGAGATACGAAAATCATGATATTTGAGCTAATTTTGTATGACCAACAGACAAAAGGAATGAGGGGCATTTTGACGTAATATCGCCGGTCCGATCCTGGAAAAATGTTTAAACGAGATAGGGCATGAACAAAGTCATGAAAGGTGGACCTAACGACAGTTAAACAAAAATGACAGAATCGATATATGAAATCTCGAGTTGTTAGAGATTAAATTCGTGGATCAAAGATAGCTTAGATAGGCCATTCTAATCCTGAGAGGGGTTTAAAAGACAGGACTTAGTGATTTTTCGGGAGTCAGAGCGGGTTTTTGAAAAGCGGAAGTTGGAGTGACGTGACGATACGTTCGGTAATTACTGGTGGAAAAATTCTAATTAGTTAGAATCACAGGACTTAGAAAAATTTCATATTCGAGCCAGTGTCTTATAAATATTTGAGAAATTAAAATCAGTGGGAATAGAAATAAAGTTTACGTTTATTTAATTGTGAAAAGTTAAAAGTTCTGTAATAAATACAATTTGATTAGTGGAAAATTCGGTTTTATAATCAATAAATATCATATTTGGAGACTTAGTAATGTCGCGACAAGTGTCGGTGTGGTAATTAAATAAAGTGATGTAATAATAATAAAAACTAAAAAGAAGTTATAAAAAATTATGTGCGTTCAGTTTAAACGGAGAGAGTTCTACTAAATATCAAATATTTATATTAATGATTTAAAAATAGTGCAAATTAAAAGAAGTTATATAAAAAATTATGTGCGTTCAGTTTAAACGGAAAGAGTTCTATTAAATATCACATATTTAAATTAATTATAAAAAAAAAAACAGTGCAAATTGAAAAGAGATAATAATTAAATAAGTGCATCCAGTTAAACGGAAAAGTTCAACGAAAATCTTTAATTAAATTGAGTGTTTTAAATTAAGTATCAGTCTTTTATTAATTTAAAAAAATAGTGTAGTCGAAATAATTTTGTGCTATAGTCAAAGTGTAGTTGATGTAGCAGGAAAAAAAAAAAAAAAAACAGTGTTTAATAATAATTTCCGATTTAATTAAATGGATAAAATTTTACCTCAGAATAATTCGGCTAAATAATTTACAATTGGGTGGCACATTCCTACCACAAAGTGTTAATCTATTATTAGATTCAAAAAAATTTGAAAAGAAAATTAAATAAAAATAAAAATGAATGATAATACATAATAATATTTTATTGCTAAATGAAAGTAACGATTTACCATTTCGGAATTAATCGTGAAGTAACTATCATTAAAAAGTTATTTAATCAACGGGTTTTGAAATAAAATGCAGTTGGAACGATAAACATCATTTAATTTAGATAGATTAAACGGGAATAAAATAAAATTGAAGTCGGAAATTTTTTATTTGAATTTAGTTGATAACATAGGAGTAGGTATTAGGTAAGGAAACGAAAAGGTCGGTCGTGTAGAACCCGACGGAGTAGACCTTTTGGGGTAAGTTACATAAAATATAAATATTTTCTAGGTTCCAAGGTGAGAGCGGCATGCAGCAGACAGTTGGTATTTAAATTAATTTTATAACAAAGTATTACTTGCTTAATATGTGATATGTACCTATATTGAAATATTATATATAAAGTATGTATATTTATATATATATATTTATATTTATCCCAAGAAAACTAATCAAAAAGAAACACACTTAAATAAAATTAAAAGGTATCGATTACTAATACCTACTTAGAACGCACTATGTTATTTAAAAAATAGTTGTGTGCTAGAAAAATTTCAAGTTCATATTTTATACTTATTTTATTAATATATGTACTATTATAATTTTAGCTAATATAAAATGATAAAAAAATGAGTTATGATATTAGAATTTATTTCAATTATAATATAATTGTATATATATCAGTATATTTATTTATTGAGACAAAATATATATGTATATATATGTATGCATTATAATTATATTTATCGGGGATCAGGTCAGGGCAATTGCGAAAAGAAATTACCACTATTAAATTCAAAAGAAAAATTTAGGACCATAAATCTCACATTCGGGAATGTTTTAAAACCAAACAAATCTCACGTTTGGAATCTAGGTCATGAAGCCAGCGGGAATGTTTACATAATTGAAATTGTTTATAAAACAACTCGGTCATGGGGGCACTGGGTCAGATGCTTAAAGGAAGATGTACCTGGGTCTTTCATAGGTGGTTGACAGGTATTAGTATTATAGTAGGTTAGGTTATTATATAGGTTATAATATAATATTTATTAGGTAGTTGATAGGTATTAATATTAACTTTAGAATGGGATAAAGCCACGAAATGGCGCAATTATAGAAAAAGTTTTAAACACAATCTTTAATTTGAACATGAGGAGATAAATTTTGAACTGAACAATTGAAAATAAATAGATTTATTATAAGCTAGTCAAATAATAGGTACATCAAACATTTGGAAAATCACGGGTTAGTTTAGGAGTGTATTGAAGAATTACATGGAATATTCGAGGAGAAATTTATAGAACGATTACTCTCGTAGGTATCAATCACTTACAAGAAGCAGTTGAAAAATCACGGGATAGCCTAATAAAAAGTATCAATCATTTACAAGAAGCAGTTGAAAAATCACGGGATAGCCTAATAAAAAGTATCAATCATTTACAAGAAGCAGTTGAAAAATCACGGGATAGCCTAATAAAAAGCATCAATCATTTACAAGAAGCAGTTGAAAAATCACGGGATAGCCTAATAAAGGTATCAATCATTTACATGAGACAACTGAAAAATCACGGGATAGTAAAAAATTTTTACCAAAAGTTGAACCTTGGGAGAAAATTTAGAAAACAGTTCAACAATAGGAGGCAGTGGTCGCTCCTTAAAAAACAAGGACCATTAACCAAACACATAATAGAGATGGCAATCTCTTAAATAAAATTGTCAACCAAACAAATCAAAAAGCTTGGAATTTTCGGCACTCCAGAACAAACCGAGATAATTTCTTAATCTATTAGTATCTATTAATATCACCCACTTTTAATATGTATATATTCGGTTACCAAACTTAGAATTTCGCAGAATTCTATGCGAGGGATCCGTGCTCGGGATTTGAGACTAGCTAGCCTCAAAATTGCGAGTTATAATCCTACCCAAACGTATGTTTACATATATATCTTTCTATGTACTGTACATTGGATAATGTGGACCCGCTTACAATTAGCGTTTTAGACTCGACAGAGTTACTCTCACATCATTTCTTGTACGTGGAGGGAGGATTCACGACCCGTAACTCTACACAACGCCGTGAGTATATGATTGCAGATAGGACGAAACCGGTTCGCCCTAAGTAAATAGTAGACCTTGGAGGAGTAGGAATTTGGGGGTTTCGGGACTTAGGGAAAGACCTGAATGACGTGCACGACGACATGGAAGATTGACAGAACAAGGTACTAAGACCCTCTGGAAAATCGCGTCGGCTGACTGTGCGAAGTTCTAGTTGATCCTTGACCATCCTGTTAACTTGCAGGAGGATAGGGGCCAAATTTTCGGCAGAAAAAGGGTATTCTGAGTTCGTCTAATATGCAATCTATTAATTACATTAACCTACTAAACCCATCTTTATATGTACCTTATAGCAGCTGAATCGGATTGGAGAGATGACAAGCAGATACAAAATAATCATAATCAAATTTACTAACAATTAACCATTTGAGTCATACTTAATTATTTGTTCAATTAAACATGC
>OU862924.1:40163912-40171412 GCA_917880885.1 Limnephilus marmoratus | reverse complement strand
GAGTAACAAAATTAACATTATACATCAAAATATCCGTACAATGGAAAATCTTGATGACTTTCTTTTATTTTTAGATAGCATTAAGTCGACTGCGAGATTTCATATAATAATCCTTACAGAATGCAGACTGAATGACTCATATCCCGCAAAACAAATTACAGGATATCATGAATATCATACAATAAAACAATTAAATCAAAACAGTGGAGTCGTAACGTACATTCGCGATGACATCCACTCTCGAGTTCAAGAAATTTGTATCAGTCAATCAAATTGTCTGAAAATAGTAATTAATGGATATCTATGTATTTTAGCCATTTACAGATCACCATCATTCCACGACATACATCCATTTCTGGATAATCTCATATCTGAACTCAAAAAATGTAGTGATTTTAAACAACAAATAGTGATAGGAGATATAAATATTAACACATTTGGAATTATACACCGACAATGTCACGATTACATGTGCGCCATGGCAGAAAACAACGTCGCAATAAATATTACACTTCCTACCAGTGTTCAAAATAATAGCATGTCATGTTTAGATCACATAAATACCAGAAATATTATAGCTTCCAATGCATTTGTTATACACAATACAATAACTGATCACTATACAACAGCAATAAGCATTCCAAACATATCTCTCAAAAAGCAAGTAAAATATAATCAGTTTACATCAACCATCTGCTATGAGGGATTAATTAGGGATCTAAATGATGAAACATGGACAGATGTATGTGGAGTGACTGATGTTAACAACGTACTCAACTTATTTATTAACAAAATCAACATGCATATAACACAAAATTCAAAAGAGAAACTCATTGCACATAAAAAAATACAACTTACTCCTTGGATTAGCAGTGGTATTGTAAAAGCTATACACAAAAGAAATCATTTACACAAAGTGGCGACCAAAGACCCACAAAACACTCTTAAACAAGAGAATTACCGTAGGTATCGTAACATTTGTAAAGATGTTATGCGTAAGGCAAAAGAACGGTACTATAAGCATCAACTCGACCAAGATCCATCTAGTAAAAACATGTGGAACATCGTTAAACAAATTACCAATACTAAACATAAAATTGACCCTAATATTACCGAACTCCTAATTGGAAACACGGCCACCACTGATTCGGAAATAATTGCTTGCCACACTAACCAATACTTTACAACGGTTGGGTCTAACCTTGCGGAAAACATCTTAAGTATCACCAAGGAAACTGAAGATTCACTGGCATCTGCAATAGAAACAAAACACAATTCTTTTTCATTTCAATTCTCACCTACGACAAAAGAAGAGGTTTTAAAAATTATTGACAATCTTAACAATACACATTCGAAAGGTCCCGACGGTCTTAACACACATATACTAAAAATTATTAAACACAATATTGCATCACCTTGATCGAACATTTTTAATAAAAGTTTTACTTCAGGGGTTTTCCCCGACCATCTTAAAAAGTCTTTGGTAGTACCAATCTACAAAAATGGACCCAAAAACCAAGTGGGTAATTATAGTGGGCAATTGTGAAGTTTTGGAAAGTGTGAAAAACATCAAATATCTAGGCGTTATTATAGACAATCACCTTAAGTGGAAATATCACATCGACAACCTCACAATAAGGGTGAGAAAATTGATTCACATATTCTTTGTATTACGAAATATAATCAAACAGCAAGACCTAAGAAAAATATATTTCGGATTATGCAACCCCATCTTAACGTATGGTTGTATTGGTTGGGGAGCGTCAGGTAGAACAATTTTAGATCCTCTAGTGAAGGCCCAGAAATCCATAATTAGAGTCATAATGCGTAAACCCTATAGGTTTTCTAGAGATCAGCTCTACAAAAAATTTTATGTACTTGATGTTCGCCAAAACTACATAAAAAAGGTTATTATCCACGTACACAAAAATCTAGAAAAACTTAATAAAATTGATCATAAATACATCACAAGAAGTCACACCAGAAAGGATCTTGTGGTCCCAGGGAGCAATACGTCGAAGTTCCAAATGACACATACATATCTGGGACCGAAATTATACAATAAAATCCCCCCAGAATTAAACATTAAAACATGCAAAATGACATCTATCGGTTCAATAATAAATAAATGGTTGATTGGCTTAGGTAGGGTTGAGTCTGAAAAATTATTAAATAATGTCACTTAAAACTTAAACTTTTATAAGGTTAACTATTAAATGGCACAACCAGTAAAACCTTAGTATACTTATAGGTATTTAATCTAAAAAAAAAAAAAAAAAGGTTTTTTTTTTGGTACAGAATATATTTTTGGCATTTTTCACCAGCATTTGGTTCCTTAGAACGGGCAATCTGCCTACCTAGGAACTAATATAGACAAACAAGACATAATAACACTTGTATACATTTTAATATTTACAGTTATTTTGAAATATTATTATTATGTTATATTTGCTGTATAAATGTATCTTATGTAAAAAATAAATAAATAAATCCATCCATCCATTTATCCATCCATCCATCGATCCATCCATACATCCATCCATCCATCCATAGTTTGGTTCCGTTGGCTTGACCTTATTGCCATTGCAAGGGCCCGGCGGTAAGTGGACTCCTTCTAAGGGATTGTAAGTTAATTAATAATTTATTACTTTCCTTCGTTAGTTGGTAGCAGTGAGTGCTTGTTGCCTTGCATTTTTTTCGTTTTTTACGTACATCGCGCGGTTAGAAGTTCGATTTTGTTCGTTTGAATTAAAATATTAATGAGGTCGAAATTAACCCACTTCCCGAAATGCGATAGATCTAAAACTCAGCAGATATACTCGTTATTAATGACAATGCATGAAATATGCATTTTTCTGAAATACGTACCCATTCATCCCGCGAAAAAATATCCCCGACAAAATATCACTCGACTTAATATCCCAAGGCAAAATAACATCATCATTGCACCACAGTGAGAGGAATTGATTCACACGTCCATCATTCCTAGACGTAATGACCCTCAGATTCCTACCCATCCCTCACATATTTTTTGCTTCTAAGAACTATCTCTCCTTCCTTTCCCTTATAAAAACCGTCCACACAAATCCCCAAAGATGACATAGGCCCTGAGGATTTGTTTATCCTAAGGGCCTGTGGGGAGCTAATTTATTCAACTACTCATTTATCCATCCGTTCATCCGTTCATCCATCCATCCATCCATCCGTCCATCCGTCCATCCGTCCATCCGTCCATCCGTCCATCCGTCCATCCGTCCATCCGTCCATCCGTCCATCCGTCCATCCGTCCATCCGTCCATCCGTCCATCCGTCCATCCGTCCATCCGTCCATCCGTCCATCCGTCCATCCGTCCATCCGTCCATCCGTCCATCCGTCCATCCGTCCATCCGTCCATCCGTCCATCCGTCCATCCGTCCATCCGTCCATCCGTCCATCCGTCCATCCGTCCATCCGTCCATCCGTCCATCCGTCCATCCGTCCATCCGTCCATCCGTCCATCCGTCCATCCGTCCATCCGTCCATCCGTCCATCCGTCCATCCGTCCATCCGTCCATCCGTCCATCCGTCCATCCGTCCATCCGTCCATCCGTCCATCCGTCCATCCGTCCATCCGTCCATCCGTCCATCCGTCCATCCGTCCATCCGTCCATCCGTCCATCCGTCCATCCGTCCATCCGTCCATCCGTCCATCCGTCCATCCGTCCATCCGTCCATCCGTCCATCCGTCCATCCGTCCATCCGTCCATCCGTCCATCCGTCCATCCGTCCATCCGTCCATCCGTCCATCCGTCCATCCGTCCATCCATCCATCCATCGATCGATCCATCCATCGAACGATCCATCCATCCAACCATCCATCGATCCATCCATCCATCCATCCATCGATCCATCCACCCATCCATCCATCCATCCATCCATCTATCCATACTTCCATCCATCCATCCATAGTTTGGTTCCGTTGGCTTCACCTTATTGCCGTTGCAAGGGCCCGGCGGTAAGTGGACTCCTTCTAAGGGATTGTAAGTTAATTAATAATTTATTACTTTCCTTCGTTAGTTGGTAGCAGTGAGTGCTTGTTGCCTTGCATTTTTTTCGTTTTTTACGTACATCGCGCGGTTAGAATTTAGATTTTGTTCGTTTGAATTAAAGTATTAACCCCTATTGGGCGGCTGGCTATATTTGCGAATGTTCCCTGGAAACGGCGTGAATTTTCAGTTTCTCAGCTTATAAAGGGTCCGCCAAATAACTTTTTTTTTTTGAAAATGCTATAAAAAAAAACTACTGAATATTTTCTCAAATTTCTTTTTTTATTTGAAAGTACAATCCTTCCGGTTAATAATGGAAAATAATTTCATTCAAATGGCTGCCTCGGCTGGCCATGCAGTAGCCTACACGATCGGTCCAATTTTTAAGCACATTATCGATTATGAGACGCAGTGCCAAATTAAGACGAATATGGTTGTGTATACGCTTGAACAACGCTGGGAAATATTGCGACATTACTTTGAAAATCATGGTAATGTTGCAAAATGTGTGCGAAAATTGGAATTTTTTAAAAATTGAAAAAAAAAATCGTTTGGCCACCTCGGAGCTGCGATTTGACACCGTTGGACTATTATTTGTGGGGTGCCCTCAAAGATAAGTGTTACGCCGACAAGCCAGAGACAATTGACGCTTTAAAGGACAATATTCGTGAAGCCATTGGTGAAATACAGCTGCACACAATCGATAATGTGCTTAAAAATTGGACCGATCGTGTAGGCTACTGCATGGCCAGCCGAGGCAGCCATTTGAATGAAATTATTTTCCATTATTAACCGGAAGGATTGTACTTTCAAATAAAAAAAGAAATTTGGGAAAATATTCAGTAGTTTTTTTTTTGTAGCATTTTCAAAAAAAAAAAGTTATTTGGCGGACCCTTTATATTTAAATTCTAATAACTCTGCAATCTGAAGATTGAGAGTTATTAGATGTTATATTATTAGTAATCAGCCGTCATGAGCTGATTACTCATGACGGCTGCTGTCATTTTGTATTACTTTATTTTTTGTTGATGTTACTAACAACTTGTTTGACTGTCCATGAGGCTCACTGCTTTTGCATTGACACCTCCATGGGCTTTATAATTGTAGAAATTGACCATTACAGTACAGTCCTGTAGGCGCGTCCGCATACCGCTACCTAACACTGTATGAGGGGACATTGAAGGTCTAGATTCGTTACATTAAATGTAGAGCCGTTTATTCAAAAAAATTAGATTCTTGAGAGAACTCCGAAGGGGCGACCATAAGTTGCCTATACCGGGGTGGGACAGTGGTGGGTACTTCAATCTGAAGATTTAAATATTTGAAAAAAATTGTGTAATACGAAGAATTGTTCAATGTACAGTTAAAAATAATAATAATAAAATGTTGAATAGTGGTCAACTTATAAATAGATAAATAAACTTGAAATTACCATAAAAAATGTAGCCCTCCCGCAAATGATCAGTCATAGAATAGTAATGGTATAGTTTATCGTAAAACTTAATTAGTATATGTCATAAATGTACTTTTTCACACAATATTATAACAAATTAAAACTTTTTTTTTCAACGAATATACGTAAACAAATGATTTTTTCAGTCACTATAAGAAATTGCCCTTCTCACTCACACACATTCAAGTTACTCTGCGGCGGCATTGAACACGGTGACCACGCGTTAGTTTTGTGGGAGCGGGCGTGTTTTATCAATTAAAAGTTTTGTAGTGCCATATTTTAAAACATTTTGTAGGGTATAAAGCAACTTCACAGTCACTACACCAATGACGAGTCTGAACTCGTTTTTTTGGCTCTCGCATAGTGTTTTTGCAAACATAACATCGCCGGTATAATGTTTGTCGCTTTGAGTTGACTGTTAGCATTTTAAAATTAAACTGTAACCATTTCTCCACGCAGGCAAAAAACTCTGTCCATATATTTCTGCCGGGGAATAATTTATAATAAATCAGAATCCTCAATTTCACCGTCACTTATTTCTGGAGGATCATCTGGGTCCTCTAAATTGTCCACTCTATACTCATCATCGTCTCTCATAGAAAAATCTGAATCAACGTTTAAAACATATTGTTCTACTCTTCCTCTTCCATTGTCGAAACAGTAAAATTGAGATCAAAAACAATAACACAAATATTAAAATTCACGTAACAAAACACGACGAAGTCCACCAAATCTTAATGTTTATAATATAACACCAAGAAGTCATAAGCAATCTCCAGTTACCGGCGCCTCGAAACCATCAAAACTAATGGATACCCTACAATATAAACAAACACACTACAAACGCGTGTACCGACAGGCGATTACGGCGCGACCAGTACACAGGCATGCTGTATCGTAACTGTGTGAGTGGCATATCTTCCGATAGGAGATTTCTGTGAGATGAGAAATTACAAAAACAGCTCGGAAATTAAAAACTCTCAAGTAAAAGTGTAAATATATTTTTTATGAGGTAGATAAATCATCAGGCTAATGAAAAATTCCTTTTCTTTCGTCTTTGATCAGTAAATAAGCGTTACAAATAATAATTAAAGTGACTCACGCTCCGTGGCTACGAATGTAGCCAACCGTCAGATAGGACCGAATTATCCGGGCTGCAAATGTAGCCAGCCGCCCAATAGGGGTTAATGAGGTCGAAATTAACCCACTTCCCGACATCCGATAGATCTAAAACTCAGCAGATATACTCGTTATTAATGACAATGCATGAAATATGCATTTTTCTGAAATACGTACCCATTCATCCCGCGAAAAAATATCCCCGACAAAATATCACTCGACTTAATATCCCAAGGCAAAATAACAACATCATTGCACCACAGTGAGAGGAATTGATTCACACCCATCCCTCACATATTTTTTGCTTCTAAGAACTTTCTCTCCTTCCTTTCCTTTAAAAAATCCTCCACACAAATCCCCAAAGATGACATAGGCCCTGAGGATTTTTTTATCCTAAGGGCCTATTGGGAGCTAATTTATTCATCTACTCATTTATACATCCGTCCATCCATCCATCCAGCCATCCATCCATCCATTCATCCATCCATCCATCCATCCATCTATCCATCCATCCATCCATCCATCGATCTATCGATCCTTCCATCCAACCATCCATCCATCCATCCATCCATCAATCGATCGATCGATAAATCCGTACATCGATCCATCCATCCATCCATCCATCCATCCATCCATCCATCCATCCATCCATCCATCCATCAATCGATCGATCGATCCATCCATCCATCGATCCATCCATCCATCGATCGATCGATCGATCGATCTAAGAACTTTCTCTCCTTCCTTTCCCTTAAAAAAACCCTCCATACAAATCCCCAAAGATGACATAGGCCTTGAGGATTTTTTTATCCTAAGGGCCTGTGGGGAGCTAATTTATTAATCGACTCATTTATCCATCCGTCCATCCATCCATCCATCCATCCATCCATCCATCCATCCAT
>OU862924.1:40148912-40156412 GCA_917880885.1 Limnephilus marmoratus | reverse complement strand
TCCTACCCCTAATCTAAAAAAAAAGGTCGGTCACAGGGCCTAAAAAAAATTATTCAAACATATTCTAGCAATCATTAGTAGACAGCAGTAAAAAAAAAAAAAGTGATTAGTAGATCAAACATAGATTAAATAGTAATAGCGAATGGGTGTGCCGCAACTCCGATCGCACTCCATCATGCGTAAGGCGCGATGGACGGGCTTGCGATGCAACCATTCTTATTTAAACATAGCTTACAACTAAAAGAACTTAAAACTAAAAGAACTTAATATTAAGAACATGGTGAACTAATGTTCCGTGAACGGGGTCCGTAAACACCCACAGCATTGAAGATACTGGGTGAAGAACGGCTGACTTATGTCTTGGACTACCGTTAACGTTACATATACAGCATAATCATCATTAATTATGTAAGTTTAAACACTAATCAGTGGACAACACATCCTTAACTTATCTATACCTTTGTGTGTCCAGCACAAAAATTATACACAACCATATGCATTAATGCATCACTGACCCATAATAGGGTTTTAGAAAGCCATTTAGGCAACACTTTAGGGTGCAAGCAACCCTCACTTCACTGAATTTACGTCCCTTTTAGGAAAAATAAAATTGTTCACTACGAAGAGTTTCCTATTCTACCTAAATCGGTCGTACGGGTGAGTGTATGAAGTAAAGTAGCATCATAGGTACTAAAACTAATCAATAAATTTAACAAAATAATATGTATATTACTAAACTATTCTCTTTGTATATTCGCAAGCATATAAGTGGTTACTACGTGTTGAACTTACAATATTTCTCAGAATTTATTTATATTTGAAAACAGTCATGTTTCATATTGAAAGAGATAAACAAAAAGAAAACAATGCTCAAAACACATAGAGGTGTAGGACTGGCATCCCTGTGTGTTTCGAGACAAAACTTAATAATAAATACAAAATTTAATAACCATGAACGCAGTTCAATGGGATGTACCCTGAACACAATTGGAAGTGGGCATGTGTTCCAATTGTATTCGAGGTTAACAAACGTAATATAAAACAAATTATGTCATTCATCCTGTTTGCTTGCTCGTGCTCAGTCCAAAAAAAAAAAAAATGTTACTAAATTAATTTCGAATAAATAACAATAAATAATTACGCCTAACGAAAGTAAGAACTTATAAAACAACTCGAGTTAATCTTACTAGAGTGGATTTTGATTGCAATGAATCATAAATACTACATGAGTTAGCATAAACGCACCCCCTCCAAAAACATGAACGAACAAAAAGAAATATTCCTGTGACAGGACTTTGACTGTCAGAATGTCGGGTCGTTTCAACTCGGTTGATCAGGCCGGGTTAAAACTCCCAAGCATTAAATATTAACTAGTAAATAAGATAATTTGCAGTATTCGGTAGGGATGGCCAGACCCTCCGAAGTATTGCCACAATAAGACTATACTGGTATATTATTTGATTTTACTATATCCTTCACATGAAAATCACCCGCAACTTTTCCGTTTAAGTCTGCAAGCGTATAGATTAGATTGGATTTTTTCTTTACTACCACATTCTGAACAAACCGAGGTGCCAATTTCTGTGCGAAATAATTCAATGCGTTAGATTGTGCAAAATTTCTCCGCCACACCACATCACCAACCTGATAGGTGATGTGTTTTCTGCGCAGGTTGTAATGGTCAGCTCCTTTTTGATAAGCTTTAAGAAGAGCATTCGAGACTTGCTCGTAAATCGAAGACAACTCTTCTAGTTTCTGTGCATAAGCTTTAGGTTGAGCACCCACTTGCGAATTGGATTCCTCATCCGCTATTGGATTACGGTGCAGATCACCGTCCAGTATCTGCTCCCGACCGTGCATCAGGAAATAAGGTGTATAACCTGTAGCGCAGTTTACCGTGTTATTCATAGCCGATTGAACTTGCGGAAGAAATTTGGACCAATTTCGGTGGTCTGATTCAACAAGGATCGATAACGCCGTACCCAAGGTTTGATTATAACGTTCGACTACATTGTTTTGAGGCGTATAAGACGAATTGTAAAATGGTGGTGGTATGTTATAACTACTAAGTAAGCCCTTAAATTCTTTCGAAACAAATTGACGACCATTATCACAGACGATAGTTCGTGGTACGCCGTGAACAAGAAAGATGTTTTCTTCTAAGATTTTAATTATGCTTCTCGCGGTGCCATTGCGCAGCGGAAATAGCCATGTAAATTTAGAAAAAACGTCTACACATGATAAGATTACGGTAAAACCTGAGTAACTCCTAGGTAAAGGACCTACTAAATCTATCGACAACATTTGCAAGGGTCGTGTGACCTTTTTTGGGTTTGAAGAGATGCCGTTAGGTGGGGCTGTACTTATTTTGTGGGCCTTGCAGACTGTACAACGATTAACAAATTGCTTAACATCCTTATACATATTAGGCCAATAGTAACGCAATTGCACCTTTTTATAGGTTTTGAATACCCCAGGATGACAAGCTCGCGAAGACTCGTGTAAATTTGAAAGAATTGCCTGTCTACCTTCCTGCGGAACTACCCTCTTCCAGGCAGTATCCTCGCACAGAGCTAGACTAGTCTTTGTGTGTCGGAACAATTCATTATTACGCATTTGAAAGTTCTGGAAACGTTGTGGAAAATCTTGGCATCCTTTCCAGGCTTTCAAATACCACGTATCCTTTGTATGTTCAGTGTCCACACCTGATAATACGGCAAGGTCCATTCGTGATAGCACGTCTGGAACAACATGTTGTGTCCCTTTGCGATGGACAACGTCAAAAGAAAATTGCGAAAGGCGAGAGCTCCACCGTGCAAGACGGCCACTAGGGTTGGACAAGGACCCCAGCCATTTCAAGCTTGAGTGGTCAGTAACTACTGAAAAATGAGCTCCTTCTATATACGGTCTAAAGTGAGTCACCGAGTCTAGCACAGCTAAGAGTTCCCGTTCAGTGATGCCATAATTTCTTTCATGAACGTTTAAGCAACGTGAGTAATAAGCGATGGGATGCTCTTGCCCGTCTACGTCTTGGATCAAAACTCCTCCAATCCCTGCGGAGCTCGCGTCGCAATGGATAGAGAAAGGCCTGGTGAAATCCGGGCAGCATAAAACTGGAGCCGTAGTCAACGCGCGTTTTAAATCTTTAAAAGCAGTTTCAGCTTCCTGAGACCACTTGAAATTGCTAATTCCATTTTTAGAACCTGTGAGTTTAGTAAGAGGGGCAGCTATTCCCGAAAATCCTTTAATGAACCTTCTAAAGTAACCGCACAAACCAATGAATGCCCGGATTTGTTTTGCATTTTTTGGGACTGGGAAATTTTTGATGCTTTCTATTTTTATTGGATCCGTACGGAGACCCTGCGAATCTACTAAATACCCTAAATATTTAAGTTCTGATTTGCAAAACTCGGATTTTTTTAAGTTTATGGTAAGACCTGCGTCTCGCAAACGTTCGTATACACGGTTTAATAGATTAAGATGTGACTCCAAATCTTCTGATATTAAGATCAAATCATCCAGATAGCAAAAAGCATTATCGTCGAATTCCGGACCAAAAAGAACATCTGCCAGTCTTTGCAACTCACTAGGGGCGTTTTTCAGTCCGAAAGGCATACGGGTGAACTCAAACAAACCCCGTCCAGGGACGACGAAAGCTGTTTTCTCACAAGAGTCCTTGTCTAAGGCAATTTGCCAAAAAGCCTTTGAAAGGTCTATAGAAGAGACGTACCTAGCTCCACCTAGCTTGTCTAGAATCCGCGATATATATGGCAAAGGGTACGCGTCGCGAATCGTGACATTATTGATTTTGCGAGAGTCTAAGCAAAAACGACCGGTACCGTCTTTTTTTGTAACGATTAATACTGGACTCGACCATGGAGAACGTGAGGGACGTATTACTCCTAATTTTAGCATTTCATCCACTTCTAATTCTAATTGTTTTTGTCTTGCTGGAGACAAAGGATAATACCTTTGTTTGATCGGAGGCCCTGTTGTATTAATCTTGTGTTTGACTAAATGCGTCAGGCCTAAGCCACGCTTCTCGAAAGAAATCGATTCAAATTTTTTAATAATAGCAGAGAGTGCCTGATTCTCTGAGGGACTTAAGGAAGAGGCTGGCTGAATTGCCCGCAACCCATTAATTTTGTTTTCCGAAGTAGGACCAATAGCTTTTGAAAACAGCTCCGGTGCGATATGGAACTGCTTCCAAAAGTCTATACCTAGGATAAACGATGGTGACAATGTCGGGATGACGTAGAAAAGTATTGTATGGGTAATTGATTTGTACGTCACCGGCAACGACATTGTACCCAGGACTGGCTGATTCGCACCGTCCGCTGTTGATACACTAAAATTAACCTTAACTAATTCTATACCTAACTTAATAAAAATCTTATAACTATCACCTCCCAAACACGATAATGAGGCGCCACTGTCCAACAGTGCGCTGTAAAAATTGTTAAATATATATACATTTGCATAAGGACGACCATCGTTTTCAATCTCCATCCCCTGTGGCAGTGGGCCCACTGTTCCAGGTGATGGGACTGAGAGAAACTGATGGACTAGTCGGAGCCAACTCTTCCATTCCCGATTCCTCTGCGCATAGGATGGGACGTGGTAAGAGAGACTCCGCCCTAGTTTTCCGACTTGTTATTATTAATTCTTCCTTTAACCGCTCCCACTTTTGGATTATTTCCCGCTGCGGCTTTTCTTTTACAGTCCGCTACAACATGTCCCGGTTTCTTACAATAAAGACAAAATTGATTCCTAACAATGGTTCTAGAAGTTCCTTCGGTATTTAGACTATTTCCATTGAAAGAAGACGGAGGTTTGTTATTGTTGTAACCCGCATTGGTGTTACTGTAGTTACGCCCAGCATGACTATAACTATTGCCATTAGAAGATTGTTTATAATTATTATAAGAAAACCCTGTACGTTTATAAGTACCGGTATTATTGTTTGACAAAGTTTTATTGGTAGGCCCAAATCTCTCTTCTTTATTAGTAGTATAGTTATTGCTTTTTTCAAATTTGTTTGAAAAAGAAGAAGAAGAAGTAGCAAATTCCTCCGGTGGAGTCGCATACGACTCTAAGTTTCCTGCGTAAGTTGTTAACTGTTCGAATGTAAAAATATCTCTAGAAACTAATAAGTTAGTGTACATTGGAAGCAAAGCCTTTTTGGCAAGCCGCAAAAGTTCCTGCTCAGGAAGTTTAGCTTCTAGCATGTGATTTAGAGATTTCATTCTAAGTGAAAACTCAAGGACTGACATACCTTTTGGTTGCGTCATGTTGAAAAGTTTTACTTTTAAGTCCGTTTGTAGGTCATTTGCCTCAAATTGATTGATCAAAAGTTTAGACAGCTCGTCCCATTTCAAGTCCGGATGATATATTGACCTGAACCAAAGTAGTGCTAGTCCATCTAACAGATCAGGAAAAACGCGAACTAAATTATCCTGACTAAAATTTTTCGTCCTACATTTTTCTTCAATCAACAAGAGAAATTCTCTTATGCTCGATTTTCCATCAAATTTTATCTTCCAATTTTCCACATTGATGGTGGGTGATTCTCTATAAATAATTTTTGTGTGTTTAATTATTGTAGGGTTGTCAACGGTCTGGTTCTCAGAATCCGAATCTGAAGAATCCATATCTGTTTCTGATATTGTTGGCATCTTAAGTGCCTTATTAAATGCACGCGCCTGCGAGCGCAACGCGTGAGAGGTGGGTGCCGGTTCAAGAGAACGACTTGATAATTCTTTTATGAGATCCTCTTTAGAGGCGTTGTTGATGTTTGGGATAGGAGTTGACATTGTTAAAACAATTGGATAAAATAATAAAATAATGAAAAGTTGTTGTTAATGTTAATAATTATTGTTGATGTTATTTTTGTTGACGTATAATATAGATTGTTGATGATAAGTAGAACAAACCAAAAAAAAAAAAAAAAAAAAAAAAAAAAAATTTAAATAATGAAAGAATGGAGAAAAAAAAAATTTTTTTTTTTTTTAGCAACCCTGTATTTTGTGGCAACCTTGACATCCAAAGTAATTCTGGCGTAGGTATTTTACTGAATTTACCACCGAAATTCCAAGCATAATTTCAAAAAAGAATAATCCAAAAAAAAATATTTTTTCAATAAAAGAAAAATATTCCAACAATTTAGTTAAATATGTCAAACTATTCCACCACTCTCAATAATCGATGTATTATTGTTTGAATTTGAATGTTGTTGATTAATTATGACCATCCTTTATGTATGATGATGTTTAAGGAATAAATTATAAATTTAATCTCATTAAATAACAATCCCTTCATTATACTACACTTGTTAAATAATTAATAATTCTAACTAATTCACTTAAATTCATAACAAGAATTCTAGTTTGATGTAAACCCATCTGTCACTATTGACATTCGCTTGTCTGAAATAAACAGCAATTGACACTTACGATGTTTACCTTTTAAATTGCCTCTATTTTGAAGCATAGACAATAACTATTTTATTTTTTTTTAAATAAACCTATGTAATTTTCTTTTATCATAGAAGAAATATTGTCTATGGTGATACCCGACGCTTCTATGAAAGTAATATTTCAAATATTGAGGTTAAGTTGACGTATTGACATTTAAAACATAACCTGTATTACATGTCTACTGAGCACGAGAAACACCAAAATACATGACATAATTATACGTAAATTGCAACACTCCGTATTGCAAAGGACATTGTTGTATTTGAATTATAACGAGACACCATTGCACCATTAAATTAATGAATATTATTATGAAATTACAGTATCATACTGTTTTAAATCTCTGTGACAAAATAGCAAGTTGTAAAACGAGATTTTAGTTGATCGATTTGATGAATATAATTGTGAGTAAAGAATGTGTCTTTATACGAGCAACCCACGTTAAAGGCGTCAAATGTTATGTGAATATCTTATAATTCACGTTGAAACGGCAATTATTACGTGCAAAATGGCGTAAGGAGCCATATGATGTGGCTAGCTGAGAGGGAAGAAGACGGGATGAATACAACTGCGTACTTTTCTATTAATAGAGCGCCAAATCCTGTTCAAGACAGAATATGTCCACAGTTGAATTCACTACGCCTTCTTCCTAGAACGACGGAGAGCATTTAATTCTTCCCAGGGAGCGTGGGCACTATGACAATCACTTCTTTACTCATCATTAGGAACTACAGTGTATCGATATGAAATAACAAAGAGATTTGAATCAATATTTTCTATATTTACAATATCGAACATTTAAAACAATACGGTATTATAAACCAATTTTACAAGGGAAAAAAAATACACTACTGAAAACTCACCCCTGTATTGCGACCATGACCTTGAAACCTAGCTAATTCGGATTAAGTGCCTGCGGGCAGGCATGATGCACGTAGTGGAGCTTGGTGCTTCGTCCAGCATCCAAGAGGTGGTCCTGATGTGATCCTGCTGAGGTCGCGATGCCAAACCCCCCTGGGAGCAT